>JASAOG010000008.1:2370000-2680000 GCA_030265305.1 Biomphalaria pfeifferi | reverse complement strand
AAGACCCGCGGGTCGCGGGTAACACATGTCTAGTATATATATATATATATATATATATATATATATATATATATATATATAGGCCTATATATAGAAATTTTAAAAAATGCGATTAGAGATTTTAAACATTTAATTTTTTACTGTAGAGTCTGACCCTCAACCGACTGAGTTGACAGGGTGTTATTAAAATCTTTGGAAATAACTCACAAAATCTAAACGATAATATAAATGCGTAATTGTTTAATATTGCTGATTTACTTAAAAATGTTGGATCGAGGTGGCGAACACAGAAACGTTTTCAGTATTTTTAACCGCTGCGGTTTCACTCTTGAAAGGTGTTTAATTGTTAAAGGCACACAGAAAGTAGTAACATCGGTACAGGAATGAATCAGGGCCTTAGGAACATATGTATAGATTTATAAATAAAAAAAAATGTTCCTCGAGACTTGAATTTCTAAATTACTTCAGAATTGCCAAACAAATAGTAAAAAAAAAAAAAAAAAAAAAAGAGATCAGATTTTGCGATTTCTAGTGAATATGTTGGTTAACGTGGGTGTCGTGTGGCCAGCATAGTGACCAGACGCCTTCACTTTCCTTATATATTACAGTAGAATTGGGTGGAGGTAGGGAGGCCCTTTATAATTCCGAAATAAATAAAAAAAACTCATCTCTCTCGGTTCGGGAGTCAAATGTATTACCACTTAGCCACCATGCCCACTATATTTAGCATAGTTTTTTAAACCTATAGCTCCTTTACAGTATATAGAAATCTCGGTGATTTGTTAATGTCCAATGAATTTATAAAAATAGATCATACCATGAAATAGATTTATTATTTGTCTGTCATGGCCATCCCTTAAAGAGAGGGACATATAGATGGAGAGATGCTTCAATAGAAAGACAGCGTATAAACACATGGAATAAATAGAGTTACAGACACGTCCAGTGGCCGCTTCCCCCCCCCCCCCCCCCCCCAACTTGATCCAAAGAAATATTTTGAAATCTAACTTGGCCGAACTTGTCTCGAGACTTTTCATCAACATAGCAGACGTTTGAGTTGATTGGGGCAGCTGACATGAGGAGAGGGGGCGCCTGAGGAATGGGGGCGCTGGGGTTAAAGAATGGAATCTTGTATATACGTTTCAACATGCAAGTGTCTGCGAGGCGACAGAAATCAATGCCCGGATTATTTCTTTCAACCTTTTGTCTTGGAACTTGTCATATTTTCTCAGGGATGTTTGACCTACTTCTCTCTCTCTCTCTCTCTCTCACTTTTCTCACACATACAAACTTAATCTATATTTCATTTAGCTATTCTTTCGGACGTTTTTTCTTGAGTCTCTTTCAGATTCACTTTCTCTGGCCTTACTCTCAAATGATCACTACTCTCTTTATCTTTATCTCTCTTTCTCACTCTTACTTGCTATTACCATCTTGACCATTCTTTTTCCTACTTTCTCTTTTTTAATCACTTTTCTCACTCTCGTGATGTCACTCTATTTGTCTCACTTTGTTTCTTAATCTCTTTTTCTCAATCTCTGTTTCTTTTTATCGCTACGACTCTTTTTATCACTATGGCTCTCTTTCTTTTTATCACTACGACTCTTTTTATCACTACGGTTTTCTTTCTTTTTATCACTACGACTCTCTTTCTTGTTCACACTATTTCTTGATTATACTTACTCACTTCCTCTTTTTTTTCTTTCTCATTTTTGCTCATACTCTCCCTCTATCTGTTTCTCTTTTCTCTCTCTTTCCAACTCTTCTTTTTATAGTAAGTTAAAGCTTCATTGAATCTTAAGAAACCTGCATGCATCTAACCTGAGAAAAAAATTACTACTTCGTTGGCCACATGGGGAAAACGCTAGATTGACCGTTATAATCTTTGAAATTTAAAAAAATTAAATATAAATTTGGCTTGAGAAATAGACTTAGAACGAGAGCCAACATCGGTTTTGAAATGACTATCGCTTTGGAGAATTTCCGAATGTAAGGCTTTATTGATTCAAGAGTTTAATAAATTAATGTTTAGGGAAATTGTTCTCATCGTCTTCTAAGTGTAGATTTAAAGGCCTATCATTGGAATTATGCAATAATATTTAAAAAAAAAAACATGGCGTAGTCAGCCATAGTGTACTTATATTCGTCAAGTTAAAAAAAAATAATTTTGCAAAATATTCACTTGATCTGAGATTGGGAGTGGGAGAACTAACGTGTATAATGTTTTTACCAGACAGACAAAGTGAGTTGTAACATAAGCAAAACATAAGGCTGCAATGGCGCAAACCATGCACATCATTCACAATTGCACATCAACAAAACTTTAAACCGTTTTTTAAAAATGGTTGTATGTATTTGCATACATTATGATGACGGAGGATTCAATTTTCATTAGAGCTGAATTTGACAAACAGATCTGTATAGTGTATAGCACAAAAACCAATGGCAGATTTTCTTGGTGTAAAGGGGAGCAAACCGATAAAAAACATTTTTATTTTTTTAAAAAAATGTAAAGGGAGATGACAGTGTGATGTTCAACACATTAATTAATTACTTATATACATTATTACAGTTGTCATTTCTAATGAATACGTTTAAACACTCTAAATATGTGAATACAATTAATATTCGAACCATTGAAGATTTTTACATTGTGATTATACATACAGTTTAAGATTCCAAGAAGATTAATATTTGTATAGTACACGATTTTAGTTTGCATAATATTCAAATACACAACAATCATTACAGTACTAGTAATCAGAGAAATGCAACTCGAAACAAGATGGACTATCCTCATTGCCCATTCTATACATCTTTTTATGCTCCGATCTTTCCATGCAGTAAATATAGTGTCTCTTTTATTTCTTTCTTCCACTCTATTTGTCCTTTTTTCTGTCTTTCTCTCTTACAGCCTTAACAGTTCTTTTTTTTTGTCTTGTCATTTTTGTATCATTTCAATCACTTTCTTTTCTATTACATTCTAGGCCTCTTGATCCTTTCACTCTATTTTTCTTGAATTGTCTCTCTTTCATTATCTCTTTATTCTTCTCTCTCTTTCATTTTCTCTCTTTTTTTCCTGTATTCTGTTTTTATCTCTTTATTTTTTCTATCTCTTTCTCGATTTGTTTTTGACTCCTCTAGCACTCTTCATTTCTCTCTCTCTGTACCTCTCTCTCTTTACCTCTCTATCTATCTATCTATCTATCTATCTATCATCTATCTATCTATCTCTCATAGATTGAATGAAACTTCAACATTTATACGAGCTTGTGTTTATACAAGAAATTAAAATCCAAAATTATTTGTGACCTTGAGTTCTTAATATATATATATATATATAACAGTATTGTGTACAAGGAAATCTATCCAAAGTGTGTGACATTGACCTTGATGGACTGTTGCCCCGGTTTTGAAGACACGCTTAAAATTGTTATTGCTAGTCAAAGTTCATATGTAAATCATTTCGTCTAAAAGCAGAAACAATTTTTTTTTACTCAGATACTCTGTAATACCTCATTTGTTATTCTAACATGATTGGAAATAATTTGAAATAATCTAATTTATTATAGTCATTAGGCTAAACATTTCATCTTTTTCTAATGCAAATGTAGAAAAAAGCAACAACAAATAATCAAAGTTTAAAAAAAAAAACGGTAAGATTTCCATTCGATTTCCTTTCTAGAATGTCGTCTTCTCGATTCCCGCCAAAAAATAAATAAAAAGCAAAATAAACTAGAAAAACATTGGAAATAATTTTTAATAACTCCTTAATGATACTTATTAAGAGATTGTTTTTCTCTTCAAAATGATTGAATGCTAGATTTAAAAACATTATTTACCCCGCCCCCTCTCCATGAGAAAGAATCACTGGGTTAAGCGAATGTATAGATCTAGTGCACATTTTCATATTCCAATGATAAGCGTTTAGATCTAGACTTAGAAGATAATGCACTAAAATGTTAAGGAACAACATAAATTTATTAAACACTGGAATCAATAAGGCCTTACCTTTGGAAATTCCCGAACGAGTCCATTGAAGATGGCGATAGTCCTTTCAAAACTGATGTAGGATTTAGACCTAGATTTAATCTTTAGCCAATGCATTTTTTTTTACTTAAAAAAAAAATTATAACGGTTTAACTAGAGTTTTCCCCATGTGGCCAACGAGCTAGTAATTCTTTTCTCAGCGATATACATCAACTGTTAAATTTCTAGGTAAATCGTTTATATAGCTATTTTTGAAGGAGTGACTTGAATACAAATATTGTAAAACAATTTGTAAATAAACCCAGAATAAAAGAAATGATTAGATCAACCATTTTTATGAATGACAATCTAGGCCAGCTGCATTCATTGATTCTTTCGCCTCCTCTCTCACTCTCTCTTACTCCCCCCCCCCCTCTCTCTCTCTCTCTTTTCATGTCTCCGTCTGTTTGTCTCTCTCTCCACAAAATAAAAGAAAGTCGAACTATTAAACTAAGCACTGTCGCTACACCGCAATGAACGTACCACAAGAATGATAATCATTCGCAGAGAGAGAGAGAGAGAGAGAGAGAGAGAGAGAGAGAGAGAGAGAGAGAGAGAGCTTACGTTGCTACTAATTCTATATAAATATTCGGTTGCTTTGTTTTTTTCGTGTCTTTTTTCCTACTTTTTATTATCTCTATATTTTTGTTACTTTTTTTTCCACTTACCCTGAAATTCAATTTGATACGTTTGCCCTTTGATATTAATATTTGTTTGTGTGGGTGTGTGTGTGGGTGGGTGTGAGGTATAGGGAGGAGGAGGAGGGGGGGTTAACACATGCGCAATTAATCTCTCAGCGTGTGTGACACAAAGCTCTCAGTTCCTCTGACGTCATAGTCTGGAATTATTTTTACGAGTGTTGTATTTTCAAAAATGTTTGATTAAAGATCAACATATACCTACATATACCTACATATGCCCGTCTATACTTACATATACCTATACCCACATACATGCATGAGACATATACCTATATATACATTCATATACCTACATGTACATAAAGTCAAAGTTTAGGACAAAATTTGTGTGTGTTCAAGCACAATATCTTTTAGTCATTTGTTCATTTCAAAATGATTATGAACTAGACCACAGACCTCAGACTCTCACAATAAAAGATTGAATATTCATGTACACTGATAGTATAGCCTCTAAAATGGTAGTGATTGTGATGTTATGTATTATATTAAGGATGAAGTTTTGCCATTGATATGTATATACATTCTGGATCGTTATCATAAAAAAACAAACAATTATCGGAGTTTAAGATCATTTCTATTTTGTATGTGACAAAAAAAAAAGCTCTTGACACGTAGATATTGACTTTCTCTCTCCTCTTTCTCTGTCTCTCTGTCTCTCTTACTTTCTCTGCTTCTCTCTCACTCTTATTCCCTCTCTGTCTCTTTTTCTCTCCCATTTATTGTTTTTCTCTCTCTCTATTTCTCCCTCTTTCTCTCTGTCTCTCTTTCCCTCTCTCTTTCTCTTTCTTTTTTTCTCTCTCCCTCTTTCTCTCTCTGTCTCTCATAATTTTTTTTCTTTCTTTCTCTCTTTCTCTCTATCTTCTCTTTCCATATTTCTCTTTCTCTTCCTATCTGTCTCCTCTCTTCCTCTTTCTCTCTCTCTTTCCTTCCATCTTTCTCTATCTTTCTGTCTCTCCTTCTCTTTCTCTCTCTCTCACCTCACCACGATGATCTATAAAAAAAAGATCTGTGCATGTCTGTTCAATAATTTAGAATATAAAATTGCCTGCTGATGAACATCTCTACAGGAGCACTTATAAAGCACGCGTGAGAGCGAGTAGGTAAAAAAAAATGTCCTAGTAGGTTACCCCCTTCTCTGAAGACACCCTCCTGGATCTACGTCAGAAAAGTGTGATAAACATATACCCCCTCCCCTCCCATCCATGGTCCCTGGGGAGGGTAAGGAAGATTCTTGGTATGTTGTTTATTCCATCTTGATTTCTATCATTGCTACTAAACTTGATTGCGTTACGGCACGATAGGTCCAGGCTCAACATGCAGTGCAGTCACAAGTCAACATTTAAACAGACTCAAATGTCAACATACACTCACACTTAAACACACACACACCTCAACATATACACACAAACACACGTCTACATACACACAAACACATGTCTACATACATAAAAACACACGTCTACATACACAAAAACACACGTCTACATACACACAAGCACACGTCTACATACATACAAACACACGTCTACAAACACACGTCTACATACACACAAACACACGTCTACATACACACAAACACACGTCTACATACACACTATCACCTTTCAACTTTTTAAACCCTCACATGTCTCTAATATTTACCTACATTGTTGTACTCAGTGAGTAGTCTGGTGCAAAGACAGCTAATATTTATTTCATAGTACATATTAATTAATTCAGGTCTTGGAAGATAACTTGCATTTTCAATATTTATATACATTTACATATAATGTGTTGGGATATTTTGAACTGACATTTTAGTTGAGCGACGAGATTCGATTATATGAAATTAAAAAAAAATAGATATAGATAAGCGTCTCTAGTATCTGTTGTTAGTCTATAGTTTCTAGTGTATAAAATTATGCTTTTCCTTTCTTTAGATATTCCCTATTTATAGCCTGCATGTCATGTGATCTTACTGTTAAGCGAATATTTCAGAACACGTGGTTTGATTAGAGTATCCTTTTTTTTCAGTTGACATGCCCCTTTGGACTATGTCATGTTTTTTTTTCTTTAGTTTTGATATTGTCTGTTACAAGTTTAGTTTCAATGTTGTTGCTTTTTTTTTCAAGATTTTTTTTTCTTTCTTTATCCCAGTGGTCTAAATACAAATATTCTTCCCAATATATTGTTGCGGTTTTCTCTATCAGGTCTTCTATAAACACTGCTTAACATAACACATCTAACTCTAGAACTCGACAACAAGAGTTTCAAATAACAATGTGGTGGTTTAATAACTAAATACATCATCAGACAAAACAACACAATTAGCTACACTAACTACAGATGCTTTCGTGTACTTAACAGAACTGCCAATTAAGCTAGTCTGAGTCTCTCTATCTTCTCCTGGACTGGTACAGCTACTTTCCTGAAGACTCACTGTGTACCGCACCGTCCTTACTGCCTTGCTGTCCAGGACTGCTCTGCTCTTTCTTAAACACTGCCTCTCGTCCGTAAAGGCTTTCGATAACATAACAATAACACGGGTCATATTTGCGTGCACTAGTAGTACTGTGACTTGTCCATTGATAGCCGTTGACCTGTGTGATTGGCCTGAGTCACATGTGTCAGTAGGTCGCACAATAATTAACTTCATCAGTCTGCTACTGGAGTTACTGAAATAGAATCATGTTAACGATGTTTAAGGTATCTCACGTGACCATCCAATGCTGTCTCACGTGACCATCCAATGCTGTCTCACGTGACCATCCAATGCTGTCTCACGTGACCATCCAATGATGTCTCGTGTGATCCTCCAATGATGTCTCACGTGACCATCCAATGATGTCTCACGTGACCATCCAATGATGTCTCACGCGATCCTCCAATGATGTCTCACGTGACCATCCAATGCTGTCTCACGTGGCCAACCAATGCTGTCTCACGTGACCATCCAATGCTGTCTCACGTGATCATCCAATGCTGTCTCACGTGGCCAACCAATGCTGTCTCACATGGCCAACCAATGCTGTCTCATATAACCATCCAATGCTGTCTCACGTGACAATCCAATGTTGTCTCACCAGGCCATCCAATGCTGTCTCACGTGACCATCCAATGCTGTCTCACGTGGCCAGCCAATGCTGTCTCACATGGCCAACCAATGCTGTCTCACGTAACCATCCAATGCTGTCTCACGTAACCATCCAATGCTGTCTCACGTGACAATCCAATGCTGTCTCACGTAACCATCCAATGCTGTCTCACGTGACAATCCAATGCTGTCTCACGTGGCCAACCAATGCTGTCTCACGTGACCATCCAATGCTGTCTCACGTAACCATCCAATGCTGTCTCACGTAACCATCCAATGCAGTCTCACTTAACCAACCAATGCAGTGTCATTTGACCAACCAATGCAGTGTCATTAGACCAACCAATGTCGTGTCATTTGAACAACCAATGCAGTGTCATTTGACCAACCAATGCAGTGTCATTTGACCAACCAATGCAGTGTCATTTGACCAACCAATGCAGTGTCATTTGACCGACCAATGCAGTCTCATTTGACCAACCAATGCAGTCTCACTTGACCAACCAATGCAGTGTCATTTGACCAACCAATGCAGTGTCATTTGACCAACCAATGCAGTCTCATTTGACCGACCAATGCAGTCTCATTTGACCAACCAATGCTGTCTCACATGGCCAACCAATGCTGTCTCACGTAACCATCCAATGCTGTCTCACGTGACAATTCAATTCTGTCTCACGTGGCCAACCAATGCAGTCTCATTTGACCGACCAATGCAGTCTCATTTGATTAACCAATGTAGTCTCATTTGACCAACCAATGCAGTCTCACTTGACCAATCAATGCAGTCTCACTTGACCAACCAATGCAGTGTCCTTTGACCAACCAATACAGTCTCATTTGACCGACCAATGCAGTCTCATTTGACCAACCAATGCAGTCTCACTTGACCAACCAATGCTGTCTCACATGGCCAACCAAAGCTGTCTCACGTAACCATCCAATGCTGTCTCACGTGACAATCCAATTCTGTCTCACGTGGCCAACCAATGCTGTCTCACTTAACCAACCAATGCAGTGTGATTTGACTAACCAATGCAGTGTCATTTGACCAACCAATGCAGTGTCATTTGACCAACCAATGCAGTGTCATTTGACCAACCAATGCAGTCTCATTTGACCAACCAATGCAGTCTCATTTGACCAACCAATGCAGTCTCACTTGACCAACCAATGCAGTCTCACTTGACCAACCAATGCAGCATTAGTTGATCAACCAATGCAGTCTCATTTAACCATCCAATGCTGTCTCACGCGACCAACCTATGCAGTCTCACTTGACCAACCTATGCAGCATCAGTTGACCAACCAATGCAGTCTTATTTAACCATCCAATGCTGTCTCACGTGACCAACCAATGCAGTCTCACTTGACCAACCTATGCAGCATCAGTTGACCAACCAATGCAGTCTTATTTAACCATCCAATGCTGTCTCACGTGACCAACCAATGCAGTCTCACTTGACCAACCTATGCAGCATCAGTTGACCAACCAATGCAGTCTTATTTAACCATCCAATGCTGTCTCACATGACTAACCAATGCATTCTTACTTGACCAAACAATGTTGTCTAATTTAACCAACCAATGCAGTCTCACTGAACCAACCAAAGCAGTCTTACTTAACCAACCAAAGCAGTCTCCTTTGACCAATGAAATCAGGAACTAATTGTCTACACAAGTCTTATCTCTTCTTAACTAATACTGTCTCTGTATAAAAGAAAATGAATGAGTTACGAAAATAGATTTTACAAAATGGTCAATTTTTTATTGAATCATATTTTATTTGGACGATTGTTTGAAGTTTCAACTTGAATGGGACTAGAGAGGGAGAAAGTCTACTGAGAGTGAGGGGAGAGTTTGGTACTAATCCGCTTGCGTCCATTTAGATTTGATCCCTAAACCTTTTGTTTCAAATCGGCCGAGTTGAACCACCTGTCCAGCCTGACCGATTAATTTCTGCTGAGCTGACGTGTAATCAATACAGTATATATTTTTACTGCATTATGTTATTAAGGTTAATTGTCCTCCCTCCTCCCCTTTTTTATTAAAATACATTTATATCTTACCCCTCATTATTGATCCATGATAAAATTACGTGACCTTAGATCATACAATGATAAGCCGTAAATTCAGCGTACAAATAAGTTGTACGTCCCAAGTTTAAATCCAGGTAAGAATTGGGTTTAAAAAAGGTTTCGGTCCACACTGTTTCAACTTTCCTAATCCAGATTTCAAAATATTCTTGAAAACATCAGTACAAGAGGAGTAACTCTTCGTGAAATATGGAAAAAAAAAAGTTATATTCTGTATCTGTTCAAACAACATGATTCCAATACATTTAGCTTTTAACTCCAGGCATGGGGAAACATTAAAGCATGTGTCAAGTTTTATAAACTCCGGGTCGTTATCATAAAAATAAAATAATCGTTAATTTAAGATAATTAGCTACAACAAGCAATAAAGTGTCAATGACCATGACATTGGCCACTTAGCACGTGACTTGGATACATTAATAACATCCCCATCTGTGTTCAAATTTTCTTAATTAAAACCAAACATATGGGGGGGGGGGGGGAAATGTAATTACTGATTTTACCAGCCGATAATCTTTTTTTTTTAAAATAATCCTACTTACTCTGGCATCTAATTGACAACTGTGTGCTGTTTTAATAACTTCTGTGTTTTAGTGGATAACTGTCGTCCTCAGCTGTTTGATCTTGGAGTTACTTCCCTTAGTAATTAAGGGATATTAACCTTATTCCAATGTACATGAATGCATAAAATATAAGCTTTTATTTAAAAATTAAGAAATAAGTTTTTACTTTTTTATGATAAAAATATTTTTGTTTATTATTGTTTATTTTCATTTTTTTCGACCCGAAAAAAAAAAGATTGTCACTCAAAACTCCAGATCTATTGCTAACTTAACAGTGTCCTGCTCATTAGATAGCCGTTACTTACTGACTATAAGGTCACTAGAGTATTGGCCTCAATCAATCGTAGAACTATTATGCATATGACTGTGGAGCCCTATTTTGGAGAGACACTCCCGTCCACATATATTGCAGGTTAAGGTGGCTTTCGCTTTGGTGATTGAGGAGACGGCCATTTTCTGTATGGCACGCTTTTCTTCAAGAGCTGAGGCCCATGTTTTCTCGCTGTCCATAGCTTTCTTGGTCACTGTCTTTCTCCATCTAGTGCGGTCTAAGGCTATGGTCAGTATCAATGTTCACTGATTTTAAGTCCCGTTTTATCACTTCCATGTAACGGAGATGGGGGCGACCAGTTTTTCTTGAGCCAGACGCGAGTTGACCGTACAGAATTGTCTCTAATTGAAGACAATCTCTTATTATTATGATTTAACCGGCTATACAAACATTCGATCCCGATACAACACTATAGCGCCTCTACACAAGCTATCTGCAAAATCATCGATACACAGGCACGCAAGTTGTTTACGTATACACACACGCATACAAATTGTTTAGGTAAGCACACATACAAAAGTTGTTTAAACACACATATACAAGCTGTTTAGGTACACACACATATACATAAGTTGTTTAGGTACACACACATATACATAAGTTGTTTAGGTACACACACATATACACAAATAGTTAAGGTTAATCTTCTTTAAAAAAAGCGAAATAAATAAACAGTTTCTTGAGGCGAACATGTTGATGTATGGATTTTGTTTTTGATCTTGGATAAATTTCTTTTTCAAGCTGCTCCCCAAATTTAAGAGTTCCAAAATTACTCATAAAATTTGGATGTGTGTGTGTGCGTGTGAGTTTAATGTCAGGTACAACCATCTGTTGCCAGCGTCTACCGAGTTCATCCACTGAAACCAATAGACTTGCAAAACTACAAAAGTCAGATTTCAATATGCAACGAGGCAAAGGGGGGAGGGTGATGCAGTGTGAATTGGGAGAGGCAGTAGCTGAAGGGGGTGGGAAGATTAGGGAACATTTCTTCCAACCCCACACAAGGAAGGAAGAAAGGAACAAGAGTAGAGTAGAAACTGCTCAACTGAGGTGCTCAAGGATAAATGTGGGCTCTTTACGAAGAAGGCAGGGCTAGGTACTAAAGGTGTACATGCCCATGGTTTCATTTAGTTTTGGGTTGCCTCTGTTAGGCGCAAGGCATATGGCAGTCATCCCATTTGTCGTACTTTGAATCTAAATAGAGAAATTACGTGAGAGTGTGAGACGGAGAGTCGGGGGGAGGAGGCGGCTTAGGCGACATTTCTTTCAAAAACAAACAGACGCAAAAACTAAGACCTGATATTAAAACGTGGATATATTGATTGGTAGAACACAAGGCCATATGCCGCCATCTTAGAAAGGTGTCAAATAATGAAATAAAGGTTATGCTTGCGGAAGGGGGGTGGGAGGTGTTCGGACTGAAGTGTGAAATAAGAAGACATTCAGAAAAAAGGATACCTTGGGAGGGAATGAACTACAAATTTTTGGGGGGCGCGTGTTTAAGTGATATTTACTTGTTATTGTGCGTGACCTGATGTCATCCATTTGCTCAGTGTGGACTAAATGATCAAGGCATAAGAGGCTGAAACATGCATTCTCACGGGAAGTCAATGTAGGTACATGTTAATATTGATTCTATTTTTCTGAAATAATACTCTTCATTGATGAGCCTAGGGCATAAAGTCGATATTAGCTTTTTGTTGCTTGATATTAATTAGTTGGCTTTTTTTTTTGCTTTTCTGTCTTGATGTTATATGCGTGTCTTAGTGTAAGTCCAGAGGTTTTTATTTTCTTTTGTATGGGACTGTCAACATTACATAGATCTAGGTAGGATGAATGTAAGATCGAATAGAATGCGTTTCTTAGATTTCATACCAAATTGAAAACCACATTATTGTATATCAATATCTATATCTTTATCTTTTTATTTATCTATATGTTTATTTATATGTATGTCTATATCTATATCTTTATCTTTATCTATGTCAATACCTTTATCTATATCTATATCTATCTATCTATATCTATCTATCAATATCTATCTATCTATATCTATCTATCTATATCTATCTATCTATATCTATCTATCTATATCTATCTATCTATATCTATCTATCTATATCTATCTATCTATATCTATCTATCTATCTATATCTATCTATCTATATCTATCTATCTATATCTATCTATCTATATCTATCTATCTATATCTATCTATCTATATCTATCTATCTATATCTATCTATCTATATCTATATCTATATCTTTATCTTTATCTATATTTATATCTATATCTATCTATATCTTTATCTATATCTATATCATTATCTATATCTTTATCTATATCTATATCTATGTCTATACCTTTATCTATATCTATATCTTTATCTATATCTATACCTTCCTCTCCAATAGTGTTATAAGACCTTCCTCTCCTATAGTGTTATAAGAACTTCCTCTCTTATATTAGAAATGATGTGTGATAAATTGGTACCATTTTTTGATGGATCATAGAGACAGTTTTAAGCTTCCTTGGAGTTTTTCTGTTGACTTGAAGCTAGTTCATAAACTTCAGTATTAACTCTACATAGAAATGTCGGTGACGTATTTTTCTTTGGCTGACAATGAAATGAAGAAACCTAAGCTCAAATAGAATATACAAAGAAGAAGCAAATTCCTGGAAATAATGTCCGGTTGTGTGTTAATTCATCCCATCCCCCTTCCTCGCTATTTCTGTTTCTGTCACACCTAGAAACAGTTATTAGGGGAATCAGAAATTGATCGAGTTCTGAACTCGACAGAGGAAGAAGAGAAGAAGAAGAGAACAAATCAATGGGGGGGGCACTTTCTTGGATTTCAGAAATGGGGAAGTTCGCTGGATCGTTATTGAAAACAAACATTTCATGGGATATCTTTGGACTTCCACGACTTGCCAAGTCCTGGCGCTCCGCCTGCGCCCTCCCCCCCCCCCCCCTTGTCCCCCCAAAACTGTTTTATTGAGCTGGCCATGGTATTTCATTTTGACTCTGATCCGACTGCATCCCAAACACTAAAGAGGTTTGTCACTTTGGCTGTTTCATGTGACAGTCTCGAGTGCCGGTTAGACTTAAGTCCCAGGGCCTAGCTGAAAACACATTTTTTGAAAGTGAAGTCTCGGAAACTGCAAGATGGCGTTGTGTAATTGTATGTATCATTGAATGGCAGAAGGTTGTCAGATGGTTGTCAGATGGTTGTCAGAGTGTTTTGATACTAGCTGTACAACTGATTGTAAGACTGGCTTATAAGACTCGTTTTTCAGATTGGTTGTTCATCTGGTTGTAATAATGGCTTATACGATAGGTTATAAGACTAGTTGTTAGGCTGTTTGCTATCAAACATTGTTAGAGATATATACTAGATCTAAGTTAACATTTTCATAGATTTGATGGTAAGTTGACCATTGTTTTAGAGGTCTAGTGAAACTGCAGATAATTTGTAAGTTTACCAAAGTTTCACATATATAGACCAGTTCTTTCTAAGTTAGCAGCTGTCTCTTGGAGTAATTAATGACCGGAGGCTTAAACTTTTCGTTAATGACTTTATTAATCTTTCGTTCAATCCACACACTGACGTCCTTTCTGTTTCACTTCTCTTTATTTCTCTTTTTAAAGCTTATATCGATTTTGTCTGTCTGTCTGTCTGGTAAAAAGTTTAAATAAGAGTTTTCTCCCACTTCCCATTCTCAGAACAAGTTGAAACTCTGCACAGTTAATCGATGTACCTTACAAAACTTTAATCAATTAAAACAATTAATCAATATTTTAATTAATTATTAGTAATTAATTATTTTCTTTGATATCAAAATAAGTGCAATAAGGCCTACTTTATAAAATGTGATGTATATATGGATTTATACCCCTTAATACGTTTCGTCACGTTTTTTTTTCTCACAGTTCCCCTTCTCGTTTCAAATTTTATAGTTATTCATTATCAATGACAATTTACGAATCAATAAAATAAATTAACAAATGAAGTAATCATTAAGTAGTAATTAATTAGTTTTGTTTCATATAGAAGAAAGGTAGATAATCCTAGACATCTTGAAATTCAATGGTAGTAATTAGCGGTTCTTCCCTTAAATAAGATTTGTTTTTAAAAGAGTTTTATTTTTATTTTTTGGGGATTTTTAATATGTTTCATCTTGGTACTCTTTCTCTTTACATTTTCACCAATCTTCACTTTGTTGATCTCTTTTTTTTTACATTCTCACCAATCTTCTCTTTGTCGATCTCTTTCTTTTTCTCACTTGTCGTTCTTTCTTTCTGTCTCTTTTCTCTCTCCCCCCCTCGACTCTCTTTTTCTCTTATCTTGAACCTGCTGCGTTTAATTAAATAATTTAAAAACTATGACTACTGCCTCTTTATCTTCCCGGAGCCGTGCTCAATATCGGCTTCTTAGTTAAAGGTCAAGGTTGACACCTCAAAACAAGTGTGATAATCCTTTTACCCAGGTGTCGCCATGTCGAAACGTTAGAAATTAAAAATTAAGAACTAACAATGCTTTATATTGTATACTATAAGTTGCTTTGTTCATTTCATTATGTAGTTATGTACATTTATTAGCATTCCCATTTTTATACACTGAACCAAAAAAATTTCGAATATTTATATCTTAATTTTAATGTCTTTTTTATGGTGGAGATAATAATGCTTATTTTTATAATAATTTATAACTTATCTGTCACCAGGTTATTTTAGTTTGTCATTATGTTCGTATTATAATGGATATTGTAGGCGTTGTCAGGATGAATACTTGCACGTTCATCCATCTCTCATAAATGAGGAAATAATTCCTTATGTGGCAGACACAAAGAATACATGCGATATGTATGCAATAATACCACATAGTCAATATGATACACAATCCTGGAATAATCAGTAATAATCCTTTATAGAAATACTTGGCAAACATAGTAATAACTTGGTAACTGGTACAAGTCTCAACTAATTTTTATAACTCTATAGTGACTGCTGACTGACTACTATCAAGTAAGATGTTAGTTCAATGTTAAAAGTGTTCACCTTCCTATACATGATTTATATGGAACACTCATACTATCTGAATAAGGTATTTACTGCATGATGCCATTAATTTATATGGAACAGTCATACTATCTGAATAAGGTATCTACTGCATGATGCCATTAATTTATATGAAACACTCATACTATCTGAATAAGGTATCTACTGCATGATGCCATTAATTTATATGGAACACTCATACTATCTGAATAAGGTATCTACTGCATGATGCCATTAATTTATATGGAACACTCATACTATCTGAATAAGGTATCTACTGCATGATGCCATTAATTTATATGGAACACTCATACTATCTGAATAAGGTATCTACTGCATGATGCCATTAATTTATATGGAACACTCATACTATCTGAATAAGGTATCTACTGCATGATTTCATTAATTTATATGGAACACTCATACTATCTGAATAAGGTATCTACTGCACAATTCAACTTTCAGGTGGTGACATAATCTTTTGAATAAGTAGAAAGAATTCTGAGTTTAAAGCTTTACTAATACATTCCCACTAATATAGTGAACATCAAAAAGTTTTAGTTTTATGTATAAAATATGATATAATTTTGGTTTTGATTAAATAAGTATTCTAGAAGAAAGAGTCTATTGTTAGGTAAAAACTCATTAACCAACAGCAATTTCCAATCTGCTTGGTATTTAAACCACATTATCATACTACGAAAAACAATTTACACAATAAAATTGATATAATTAGCTAAATAATCATATCATACAATTGTACAATCTCCTTATTAATGACACAATCATACAATCTCCTTAACAATGACTCAATCATACAATAGTCTTAACGATCACACGAGCATACTAACTCTCCTAACTACAGTAATGAGATCACCAATAGTTAAAATCATTTGAAACGCTTGTTGAAACGCTTGTGACCGGATATATGTGCTCAGAAAAAAAAATATATAGTAAGAGATCATATCATACGGGGCGGGGCTTAGAGACCGGAAGGACGTAACAATAGAAGACTGTGAAGAGACGTAAAGTCTGTAGGGTCCATGAAGGTGCAACTAGAAAGCGGTAGAACATCGCCTTTCCCCTTGGATTCTCGCATGACCATATCATGCGTTTAGCAGGAGTAGTGTTCAGAACACAGATCTTCCCGAAGCGTCGCCCTTTGTCACTCGTCACTCATTGACCGATCCCCTCTAGAGCTGACCCGTTTGATCTGAGTCAGCTTAATTACACACACGATTATCTCTATGCGTGTCGCCACCATTTTTGAAACAATATTTACGCTATATACTTTAAAATTTTGTATTTAGTAATAATATCCACCAAGTAGATAACATATTGCTGTTAAGGCAGGGCAATGTCTATATTTTTTACATCGCTACCTCAGACACCCTAGGGTAAAGTTCAAGAAACACGTAATATTTATGATAATTGAAAAACAGAAAATCTATTAGCTAATTCCCCTGGTAATTATTGATGTGTTTATTTCATGAAACGAACAAAAAGTCCTAAAAATTGTTCTTTATTCTTGAATGACACCTAAAAAAAACAAACTTCCAGTATATAGAGCTTCAATTATTAGTCTTGTCGCATCAATATTTATTTGTATCAAAGCTTATATCAACTCGCTCTGTCTGACTGGTACACAATTTTTGTACACGATATTTCTCCATCACCCATTTTCGGATCAAGTTGAAAATCTACACAATAAATTATTGTACCTAACAAAACATGAATAAATAATACAAAAAAAAGATTGTGTTGTCACACAAACTCAGAGGCTGCCCCCGTCTGAGTCAGATCCCTGTTGGATCCTCCTATTCATAAGGAATATTCAAGACGTGGTTTTATTTTGATTGTCAAAAGTAATAGGTTTCAAAATTCATTTGGCGTTGTAAAAAATGTTTTTTTCTGTAAAATGTTTTACGTTTTGGATGTTCCTTCAAAATTAAAGATAGTTTAATCTGATTATTTTAAAGATTTTGAGGAAACTGATTGGTATCATGTTCTGTCGCTACTTTTTAACATTCTGCACGAAAGTCGCTGAATAAAAAGTCCATTTTAAAAAATGTGCGTGACATTTACATACAAAGTGTCTTCATAAACAAACATAAATGTTTTCTTTTAACTTTAGCAGCAAATTGACAAGAAAAAAACACCTTTACCTAATATTTATATTTTTTGTGAACATTTCTTGTAAACATTTTTATAAATATTATCGACTTAGTGATACTGAAAATACACACAAAAAAATGTCTTTCTTTCTTACCATAATGTAATATTACTAGGGGTGCACCGGAAAGTACTTTTTGATATTCGGCCGGAGACATTAAACTTTACATTATAAATTCGCATTACATACATAGCAGCGATGGCTGACACATTAAAAAAAATTCTTGACCTTTCATTAGGCTAGTTAACATGTAATATTCCTTAACTCTGTCATGCTGACCAGACGTCTGTCTAGCTGTGCGGGTAGGCCCTATATCTCCAGAGGTAGAGATGAACAGCTCCCACCTTCTTTTGTTTGTTTAGCCCATAACATTGAGTTCATAGATAGACGGGTGACCACATCAAGCCAGATGTCAACATGTTGACACTGTTTGGAGGTCACACCTTATAAGGGAACTGAGTTTGTTTACTTGATGAAGAATCTTTATAAGGTGGGCTGGACTTCAAGCCACATCTCTACACAGATAACAAGGGTAGAGATGAACAACTCCCACCCCTTTTTTTTGTTTAGTCCATCACATTGAGTTAATTGATAGACTGATGATGACAAGTCAAATACGATGGACATAGGTACTCTCTAGAGGTCACTCGAGGGAATTGAGTTTGTTTACTTGGTAACGAATCTTAATTAGGGGGTGGACTTCAAGCCACACCTCTACAGAGGTAACCGGATAATGAGATAGCTTAGTCATAATCACGTGGCTGGACTACAGGCCACACCTCTTCACGAATGCCTAGTTTGCTTAATTGGATATAAATGTGGTTTGTGTGCTGAGCAGTGGTCTGTGTGCTGATCAGGCGCCATTGTTTTGGTCACTTTTAATTGTGCTGGGCTGTGGTCATTGTGCTGAGCAGTGGTCATTTTGCTTGGCCAGGTAAAGCACCTTTTACCCGTTGCCACAAATAAGTATTGATAGAAATATATAAATTCGCTCTCTGTGCGCCATTTTGGGAAGCACTGGTCTAGTCTACACTTCCAGTACTGGTGAGCTATTAGAACAACTATCTCTTGGCATTTGTGCAGAACAGACGATAAAGAATATAAACAATAATTACTGCTTATCTCTCTTTGCTATTGTTATAAAAATAGGAAAGATAACTCTATATTCAACGAGTACACTCCCCTGCCATTTGAATTAGACTTCAATAAAAAAAAAATATTGGGAAGTATCGCAAACATCTGTCGAGTTTATTGCCATAAAATGCTGGCCTCTAAACACGCGGCAAATGTTTCTTGACATCCTCCAAAGATTTATAGACATTCTCGTCTGGTGCTGTTCAAATGAACGATTGCGTTTTACTCCCGAGTTTCATCAGAACAGCGAGACAGCAACTAAACAGCTTCTGCTTGTGACATTTAGAGCAGTTTTGTGGCACGCGCTCCGGTCACACCGTATCACCCCCAGAACAACGAATTACGGAAATGTTGTTTTTTTTGTTTTGTTTTCATACATATTGGATTGACGATATCTGCAGGGGCGTAACTGTGCATTAGTGCCAAGCATTAGAAAAAAAACAACAGGTGGGAACTAGTTCGAGGGTAGGAGAGGGGTCTCTAAATGTGATCATGAAGAAATATTTGATAATTTGATTTCTGCATTCGTTCGTCACCTAGGCTATCGTCACCTTGGCTATCGTCACTTAGGCTATCGTCACCTAGGCTATCGTCACGTAGGCTACTTTAAATGGTCTCGTTTCATTCAGTCTTGCCATTTCTTTTTCTTTCAGTTGATAAATCTTCCCTCTCCTTGAGTCGGATATTTTTTAATGTATTTTTATTTTATATTTCTTCCTCTTCTTCTTTTTCTTCTTTCTTTCTTTTCTCTCTTTCTACTTTTTTTTTTTCACTTTTTTAAAAATCTTCTCTTTTCCTTTGTATCTTTTTTTTCTTTCATTGTTTTTTTTTCTCTTTATTTTTTTTTGTTTTTGATTTTCTTTTTTTTCAAACTTTTATTCTTTCTTTCTTCTTTCTAGCCTTCTTCATTTCTTACTATTGTAAATAAGACTTAAAGAAATGAAAGAAAGTATCTTTCTTTCTTTGGTTCCAATGTCCACAATGTTTACCTTTGTATCTTCTAATAAAACCTTTCTGTTTCCTGCTCGCACTAATCACTTATGCAAAGCTTTCATAAGTCTTGTTTAATTCAGCATACAAGTCGAGTTACAAAACACTTTGAATTCAAGAAACCACAAATTGTACGTCGATTGAGCATCCGTCTTTATTAGCTCGGTTTCTTTTCAATACATTTCAAATCCAATCATCCCACGGCTGGGGCACAGCTAGTACGTAATAAACTTCGTTTTTTTTTTAACATGCTTTCCATGTTTCTCATAATTCTTCAGAGTTGAAGATAATCTACTTCCTACTCATATCTCCAGCAGGACCATGGGGGATGGCAGCGGGCAGGATATGAGCCCCGGGATCAACGAGAAGACTGAACGACAGTCCAGCGTGCATACCGCAACAACAGACAGACATTCCTTAATGCTCAGATTTTTTTAAGACGACGTCTTGTAATTATTAAGCAGTAATTTGTTGGAATCAAAATTCTTCATTATCAGTACAGGACATGTTTAACTCAGTTATTTTTCTGAGCCAAAGTTGGGTAAATTTTTTACGACGTATTGGCTTGACCACCCATGAGTTCAACGCTAGAGACAGATACATTGTTCAATTCGAGTTGGCATTTGCTGGCGTGTTAACTAGCGCGGATTCTTGTCTTACGAAGGTCTGGGAAACAGGTATTGACGGGACAGAGCCTCACACAGACTCCTGATGCTTACGTTCATTTTAATCAAAAGGTTGCGATATGTGTGTTAGTTCTATTCAGGGCCGGCCCTCTGTAATAGGAGGTCCTACGCGAAGTGAATTAGGTGGCGCTAAATGAAATAGAAAAATACCATTACGCAATGAATGAAAACCTTCCTGTATCTTTATGTCAATCAACAAATAAAATTAATTCAAATAGCGCGACTACCGTAGCGTTTCGTATGGCATCTTCAAATTGAATCACTAGTGACTTAGAGCGAGGCTAGTAGACAAGTCAAAATGTTCTGCTATGATTGGGATAGGATCCAATTTTAGCAATTTTTTGTCAAACATTTTTTGAGTCATGTTTGAGCCCCCCACTAATTGTAGGTCCTAGGCGGCTGTCTAGTTTGCCTATGTCTAATGCCGGCACGGTCCTAGAAATCCACTGTGTAGTAAAACTTGTTTAGCGGCAAGTTGACGATCTACACTGAGAGGGGACTGATCGCTCTCTGGAGGCGAACGCATGTAATAACCTGAAGGCAAAGGTGATAAAAGTCCAAGTCGCGTTGTGTTTAGTGTGTTTGTGTGTGTGTGTGTGTTTGTGTGCGTCACAAGTGCGCATGCTCGTGTGTTGAAGACATTAGAGTCATCATTTGAAATGTCATTATAAGAACAGGTTTCGATTCTCTTAGCCTTGACCTTTTGCATGTCACTCGACATTGTGTACTAAATAATATCCATGAACTAAGTGACTAAGTAAGGGATTACATTCTTATAGTTTCGTTTTTGTTAGTATTATTATTATTATTCTTATATTGTAATTTTTTTTCTCTACCATTTCTTTTTTTAAAAAGCTTATATATCAACTCACTCTTTCTGTCTGGTAAAAAGTTTGAACATTTTTTTTTTAAAATCCCATTTCTATTTCTCGGATCAAGTGAAAACTTTGCTCAATTTAAACTTAAACCTGACAAGACTTTAAAAAAAACAAAAACAAATAATTAATCAATAGTTGGAGATTAATTATTTTGTTTAATTTTCGAAATAAGAGGAAAAAATGACACTTAATGAGAGATGTGGATAGATATAGTGACACGTTTTTTCTCCCACTTTCCAGCCTCGGATAAACTTGAAAGTTTGCATAAACATTCATAGTTGATAACAAGACACGATCATTTAGTACTAATTAATTAATTTTTGTTTTATATGGCAAAAAAAAAAAAAAGGAGATAAACGTCTTATTTTTTTCAGATAAATGGCAGTAATTAGCGGTTCTTCCCCTAGATAAGCTTTGTTTTATAAAGTATTCTTGTTTGTATTTGAATTGTTCTTCCATGACAAAACAACTTTGAAGCTCAATAAACTGTTTCTAGTCAACTAAAGAAAGTTAGAACTTAAGTTTTGAATAAAGTGTAGATACCAATAGAGATAGATCCTAGGCAGGGCCGGCCCTAACAAGGTGTACAGCTCTTCTGTCAGTCAGATGTTGTATTACTAGTTTATGATCTTTGATTTATAGCTACAATATGAGGTTATTGACTTATAGTACGATGGCCGTGATCTGCCGTTAAAACGAGTACTCAGCGGTTCGACTAGTGTCAATGACGGTTCTTTACATAATTAAAAACAAAGTTTTAATTGGCATTGAGGAAGAAAAGTTAATAACACTCTAGTGCTCAATTCTCTTCTCTATTTTATTTACAAACAAACCCTGAGTGTCTATTCTCTGTTACTATCAAGTCATCAGTTTCCATGTTATTGGGCAGTTCCAAACATGCAAGAAAATTCATGAATAGCAGCAAATGTTGTCCACATTAAGGAAGTTTTGATTCAGGAAACATTTTAATAAACCAAAATTGTTATTATTTTTCACTTTTTAAGCACGCTAGTATCAAACTTGTTGTTAGCCTCCTTCAGAACGACTAGGGTTCATCTCGTAGGACATTTGTTCATGTGACTGTGGAGCCCAGACACTCCCGTCCACATATATCGCAGGTTAAGGTGGCTTTCGCTTTTTGTGGTAGAGGAGCCGGCCATATTTTGTGTCGCACGCTTTTCTTCAAGAGCTGAGGCCAAAGCTTTTTTGCTGTCCATAGCTTTTATAGTCACCGTCTCGCTAGTGCGGTCTAGAGTTATGTCTTCCCAATGGTCACTATAAATGTTCGCTGTACCAAACTTTTCTTTGTAATCAAGTAATTTGTACTAACTGAATGACACCAATAATACTTCAATATAACTTTCTTAACTGTTTAGTATGCCCTTTAACTTTGATATCTCTCCTAATCTTCCTTTTCATTTTCTTCCTTTTTCTTTCGGTTACATTACATAACAACCCCATTTCTTCATGTCACTTACTATTCTTTTTCTCTCTTATTGAATTTTGTGCTGGGCTAAATGTCAAGGGGACCTTAAAATTCAAAGTGTAAACAAGCAGAATATCACTGGGATTAGCTTCAAGAAAGGAAATTCCCAATAACATATTTACAGATAATCGATTATTGCCACTTCCGGTACACTGAGGCGTCATCAGTTCCTGTCCCATAGGCAGAGGACCATCAGAATCAATTCTTAATCTAGCCTACTGGCATCGCACCCTTAGACCTGAGTAGCAGGCACTCTATAAATAGCAAGTATCAGATGACAAGTCAAATTGTTTGCTGACACCCACATAGTATGTGTTTACAAACAGAAAACACACAAATAAACAACCTAACCTAAACGAATATCTGGGTTTATATCTAGGAAGAGTAACAAACTAACCGAAACAAACTGCTGGGAACGGAAACACATGTACACACCATGTTCCTTACGTGATTCCTGTTAGTGTTTCTATATTTAGTATCGAAAAGCCACCCGATTGATTGGTAAAACTTCAAGACATAATTACCCGGTCTGATAAATAGCACATGTATGCAGAACTGGGTTTTTCTTGTGTTTTTCAAATTATATTCCTTAAATAATAAAATAAAATTAGAGGTAGATCCATATTTCCTTTATAACGTGAAACTGGTAGACATGACGTGAAGCTGGTACACATAACATAAAGCTGGTACCAATGTCGGTGAAGCTGGTACACATAACATGAAGCTGGTACCAATGTCGGTGAAGCTGGTACACATAACATGAAGCTGGAACTAATGTCGAGAAGCTGGTACACATAACATGAAGCTGGTACCAATATCGTGAAGCTTGTACACATAACATGAAGCTCAAAGCTGATCACAGTTTACAAATTGAAATTTAATGCATAGCATAAATATTTCATCAAACAAAAGCGGAAGGGTATTAAGTTTGTATTCTAGTTTAATGATTTGATCGAGGGAAGCAGTGACTTGAAATGAAAATAAATCTGGAACTGGTACATCAAGATGAGCCAGAGGTTAACTTTAGTTCTTTCTAAAACTATTCACTGGAATCGAATCCAAATTCCAATTTTAAACCTGCAGCATATTATATTCTATAAACATTGAGATTTAAAAAGTATTTCTACTCACGCTACATACAAACACACACTCGTAAGTACACACTGATTTAACACACACACACACACACAGGCACACCTCTATGAACCGTGTTCATGTCTGCGTGTGACTGTGCTGTGGGTGAACTCAGTTAATGGAACTACCAGATGGAATGAGGCAAAAGAGCTCCTCTGGCATGTTCAGTTCTGTCAGACGAAAGGTTCTCACATTGCCTAAAGCTGGGGCAATACACATTTTGAAGGATTTGTAGTTACATTTTTCTTTCTCTATTTTCATATTCTGAATGAAATTAACATACTTAGCCACACTAAGCTCGGTACATACTTAGCCACACTAAGCTCGGTACATACTTAGCCACACTAAGCTCGGTACATACTTAGCCACACTAAGCTCGGTACATACTTAGCCACACTAAGCTCGGTACATACTTAGCCACACTAAGCTCGGTACATACTTAGCCACACTAAGCTCGGTACATACTTAGCCACACTAAGCTCGGTACATACTTAGCCACACTAAGCTCGGTACATACTTAGCCACACTAAGCTCGGTACATACTTAGCCACACTAAGCTCGGTACATACTTAGCCACACTAAGCTCGGTACATAAATCATTTGCTGAATCTTAAAGGCACTTGCTTGCAGCATATTTTTAAATAATAAAACATTTGTTTTGTTGTATTTGTGCATCGGTTCTAACAATGAACATGTAGTTATTAAAATGATGGACTGCCACATCTGAACATTTTTCTTAACGCTTCGTTGTCAATTACTATTCCATCACGAGCCATAATGAGCAAGGCTTGGATGTAATTCACTCTAGGAATCGGATTTAATCGGATTGACCTGACGAAATGCAGAAAGAGAGTATGATGCCGAATTAAAGGATAGGCATTTCTGCATATATAAATATATATGGATGGATGGATGGATAGATAGATAGATAGATTAGATAGATAGATAGATAGATAGTAGATAGATAGTAGATAGATAGATAGATAGATAGATAGATAGATAGATAGATAGATAGATAGATTGGTATTTCATCTAATGAGGATTCAACCCGTTCATTAAAAATTTTTCTTGCATTGAACAATGTTGTTTTGTTTTCATTGTGTGATGTTATAACCTTATCATGCCGTTATAGCGCCCAATTAAGAGTTTCTTGTCTTAGACTAATTAAAACTTTTGATGTCTCTAATGAACAATTAATAACAATTTTGGTTAGGACTGGTTCAGATTATCTGGGGCAGCTGTTACTGAGGGACTAAGGTGTGCTACAGAAACTGGAACATTCCCTTTGTAGTAATGCACACGTAAAGAAAAGTAGATGCCTATATTCAGTTTGCATACCGGGGTTTAAACCTTGCTAGCCTATAGAAGACCTAAGACCTATAAGTCTTCCTTTTCTTAAGGGATGTCCAGAATGTTGCAAGGCAAGGACATCGTTAAATAACTATACAGTCATTGTAGAGTAGCTTTAGTGTTGAATCCTTTATTATATCTTCTCATATTTCTCTCTCTCTCTCTCTAGTCCCTAAAGAGCATTATTTTAGAACCACTGTCCTGAAAGCTCCTGTGTTCACTCAGTCAACAGTTTAAGAAGCAATGGCATAAAACAACAAATATAACAAGGGCAGATAATAGACTGAGACAGGAACTTATTTTTTTGTTAAGAGTTACGTTCCATATGTCTTCAAAACGCCAGCCACAAATCAACCAGTAACATTTTTTTTTATCCGACTAGAACACGCTCTTTAAGATCATGCTTCTAAGTTCACTGACAAGTAACCATCAAAACAACAGACAAACAGCATATACACAACAGGAGACGGATGACATACATCCACAAAGTAGACAGATTACTTTATTAGAGAAGATATAATAGATATCAATCGAGACAAAAAATAAAGAAGACAAGCTGCAAACGAATATCAGTAGACAGAGTACACACTAGTTTTAGAAGACAGACAACTTAGAACGAACTGTAGATAGACTAAATAGATATGATAGAAGACAGTCAATTTAAATTAACTGTAGATATACTAAATACATATGATAGAAGACAGTCAATTTAAATTAACTGTAGATAGACTAAATAGATATGATAGAAGACAGTCAATTTAAATTAACTGTAGATATACTAAATACATATGATAGAAGATAGTCAATTTAAATTAACTGTAGATAGACTAAATACATATGATAGAAGACAGTCAATTTAAATTAACTGTAGATAGTCTAAATACATATGATAGAAGACAGTCAATTTAAATTAACTGTAGATAGACTAAATAGATATGATAGAAGACAGTCAATTTAAATTAACTGTAGATATACTAAATACATATGATAGAAGATAGTCAATTTAAATTAACTGTAGATAGACTAAATACATATGAAAGAAGACAGTCAATTTAAATTAACTGTAGATAGACTAAAAAGATATGATAGAAGACAGTCAATTTAAATTAACTGTAGATAGACTAAATAGATATGATAGAAGACAGTCAATTTAAATTAACTGTAGATAGACTAAATAGATTTGATTGAAGACAGTCAATTTAAATTAACTGTAGATAGACTAAATACATATGAAAGAAGACAGTCAATTTAAATTAACTGTAGATAGACTAAAAAGATATAATAGAAGACAGTCAATTTAAATTAACTGTAGATAGACTAAATAGATATGATAGAAGACAGTCAATTTAAATTAACTGTAGATAGACTAAATAGATTTGATTGAAGACAGTCAATTTAAATTAACTCTAGATAGACTAAATACATATGATAGAAGACAATCAATTTAAATTAACTGTAGATAGACTAAATACATATGATAGAAGACAGTCAATTTAAATTAACTGTAGATAGACTAAATACATATGATAGAAGACAGTCAATTTAAATTAACTGTAGATAGACTAAATAGATTTGATTGAAGACAGTCAATTTAAATTAACTGTAGATAGACTAAATACATATGATAGAAGACAATCAATTTAAATTAACTGTAGATAGACTAAATACATATGATAGAAGACAGTCAATTTAAATTAACTGTAGATAGACTAAATACATATGATAGAAGACAGTCAATTTAAATTAACTGGAGATAGACTAAATACATATGATAGAAGACAATCAATTTAAATTAACTGTAGATAGACTAAATACATATGATAGAAGACAGTCAATTTAAATTAACTGTAGATAGACTAGATACATATGACAGAAGACAGTCAATTTAAATTAACTGTAGATAGACTAAATAGATATGATAGAAGACAGTCAATTTAAATTAACTGTAGATAGACTAAATACATATGATAGAAGACAGTCAATTTAAATTAACTGTAGATAAGTAAAAAAAAAAGTAAAGGTCCCCTTTCAGACCTTGTGATCTATAGGGCAGATGTTTCCGTTTCTGTGGCCTACGGTTAACGAGGGTGTCATGTGATCAGTACAACGACCAACCGCCTTTACTTTTCCCCAACTAATGCCAGGTAACCATTAGAACTGGGTGGACTCAGAGGGGACCTAAGATCCTGAGATTAAAACTCATAGCCTTTACAAGGATTCGAACGCTGGACCTTCGGATCAGAAAATAAGCGCTTTACCGCTCAGCCATTACGCCTCTAACTGTAGATAAATAAATACATATTACAAAAGATTGCAATATTCGTATTTGATGTATTGCACATATTGCTTCAGGTCATAAAATAATTATGTCCTATGTTTATCCAAAGTTGAATCTAGTCGAGCATGTTAGATAGACTTAATTCTGCTAAGTCAAAAAAACAACACTTAAACTCTGCTAAGTCAAAAAAAGACTGAATCTCTGCTAAGTCATTGGTTTCCCATGCTAAGTCATTGGTTACCCATGCTAAGTCATTGGTTACCCATGCTAAGTCATTGGTTACCCTGGCTGATTCATGCCAATAGCTTTATTCTCTTGTGTCACTTGGGAAAAGAAGTTCTTCTATGACTTCGTCCCAGCATTTAGAATTATACCAGCAGACAGACTAGACAGACTCAATAGAAAACATACAATATAATAATAAAAGACATGATTTATTTCATACCATTTAACTAATAATAGCAAATTGAATACATATAATAGACTAAATGCTACTAATAGAAGACAGACTACATAAAACTATCAGTATATAGATTATAGACTACTAATAGAAGACAGAACTATCAGTAAACAGAATGTAAATGAATAACAGTAGACAATCGACATACACACTCTACACAAACAATAGCGGAGTAGTTTCTCTCACTCTGACTTTTACGCTGTTATCACTACGAGGAACTATTTTTTATAAAAGCGTAAGTGCTATTTTGAAGATAAGATTTATACTGTTCATTGTTCCATGTCTTTGATCTTTCTTAAACCTATTGTTAACATCTTTTTATTTTTAGTTACCTTTCATTCTTTGCTGAGAGGAGGAGTTAGAAAAAAAAAACAACGTTTCTGGCAGGTTTCACCAACATAAAATGGATCAGATGAACGAAGTCAGAAGTGGGTTTGATCTCGATAGCTGTAAATTTGTTGAGAAATGTATTGGCTCGATCAGATGCAATATTCGTTTTCCGGCAAATGTCAAAACGATTCTTTTTCTCATTGTTTTGTTTACCTCTAAAGACTTTTTTTGAGAGACCAACTAAATAACTTCAAAGACTGGAACTCTTTTAATGGTGAAGTTAAAATGTTGTTTTTAATTCGTGTTTGATCACAAAGAAATAGATCTATAACATATGGCTCTCAACCTCAGTATCTAACAAAAAAAAAAAAAGGATATCTGCTGGTCATATATTTTCTACCCTCGTCTGTTATCCAAATAGAATAAAATAAACAAGACTACAAAGACAGTTTTTGTGGAAACACAAACTTAAAATCGGCCCCTGAAGTGGTCCACCCAGGCAAGTAAAAAGGCAGGTTTCAATATTTTCAGAAAGAACATCAGAATGAAATTCCATCAAAGGTAATGACAGCGAAGAATGGACAAAGAAGATTGACAGATCTTGTGTGGTGCCCCTGTTGGTCCAGCAGACCAAGAAATAGGTGAAATTGAAGGTGAAGCTAGATATGAACCTGTCGTCAATCTCTTATTCAAAGCCTTAAGAAAAAAAAATTCCGTAAAGAAAAAAATTCTTTCAAAAAAAAATTCCTTTAATTCAGTGTTCCATGGTTTCTGGTCTAGTTATGTTTCTAGAACATTGGAGGTCTAGTTATGTTTCTAGAACATTGGAGGTCTAGTTATGTTTCTAGAACATTGGAAGTCTAGTTATGTTTCTAGAACATTGGAAGTCTAGTTATGTTTCTAGAATATTGGAGGTCTAGTTATGTTTCTAGAATATTGAAAGTCTAGTTATGTTTCTAGAATATTGGAGGTCTAGTTATGTTTCTAGAATATTGAAAGTCTAGTTATGTTTCTAGAACATTGGAGGTCTAGTTATGTTTCTAGAATATTGGAGGTCTAGTTATGTTTCTAGAACATTGAAAGTCTAGTTATGTTTCTAGAATATTGGAGGTCTAGTTATGTTTCTAGAATATTGGAGGTCTAGTTATGTTTCTAGAACATTGAAAGTCTAGTTATGTTTCTAGAATATTGGAGGTCTAGTTATGTTTCTAGAATATTGGACGTCTAGTTATGTTTCTAGAACATTGAAAGTCTAGTTATGTTTCTAGAATATTGGAGGTCTAGTTATGTTTCTAGAATATTGAAAGTCTAGTTATGTTTCTAGAACATTGGAGGTCTAGTTATGTTTCTAGAATATTGGAGGTCTAGTTAGTTTCTAGAACATTGAAAGTCTAGTTATGTTTCTAGAACATTGGAGGTCTAGTTATGTTTCTAGAATATTGGAGGTCTAGTTATGTTTCTAGAACATTGAAAGTCTAGTTATGTTTCTAGAACATTGGAGGTCTAGTTATGTTTCTAGAACATTGGAGGTCTAGTTATGTTTCTAGAATATTGAAAGTCTAGTTATGTTTCTAGAACATTGGAGGTCTAGTTATGTTTCTAGAATATTGGAGGTCTAGTTATGTTTCTAGAACATTGAAAGTCTAGTTATGTTTCTAGAATATTGGAGGTCTAGTTATGTTTCTAGAACATTGGAGGTCTAGTTATGTTTCTAGAATATTGGAGGTCTAGTTATGTTTCTAGAACATTGAAAGTCTAGTTATGTTTCTAGAATATTGGAGGTCTAGTTATGTTTCTAGAACATTGGAGGTCTAGTTATGTTTCTAGAACATTGGAGATCTAGTTATATTTCTATGGCAGTACGTAACGCTAACTTTCCTTGGCACAGAATACAAAAGAGCTGACATTACTGCTGGCTACAATAAGAAGATGAAGATGATGAAGAAGATAACCGTAACAGAGTTCAAAGGTCATTCATAAAAGATGTGACGAAGATATAAGATGAAACATATTTTACAAGGAGGATTCAAACCACAACCTCCCACGTGGTAACACCAACTAGCAACGACACCTGTAGCCCGCTAAAACCTGAATCGCAATAGGTGACATAAATTTACAAAAAGCTGACATAAGGTGACAATAATGTTACATAACGTTACAAAAAGCTCACATAAGGTGACAATAATGTTACATAAATTTACAAAAAGCTGACATAAGGTGACAACAATGTTACATAAATTTACAAAAAGCTGACATAAGGTGACAATCTGTGGCACTTTACGTCTCGAGAGACGATCTTTTCCCTTTGCAACTTCTTGTGTGACTTAAGAGGCCAATCCTTGATACACAGCTGCGATCGCAGGTTGGGCATATATAATCACCAGGCGCCGTTGCATTTTCACCCTTCTTTCTGCTTCTATTGTGTATGACATCTGCAATCTTTGACCCTTCCTTTATGCTCTCTCTCCATGAGGATCTGTCCAGTGCCACCTCTTCCCAGTTGCCAGTGTCGATTTTGAAGAGCTTCGTGTCGCGTTTGCATACATCCGTATAACGTAAAAGTGGGCGACCAGCGGCTCTCCTGCCTTCTGTTAGATCGCCATACAGGATGTCCTGTGGAAGTCGACCTTCTGGCAATCTGCGAACGTGGCCAAGCCAGCCAAGGCGTCTGCTGCTGATAACAGAGCGGATGTCCTGGCACCCTGCTCTTTGTAGCACTTCCTCATTGGTTATCTTATCTTGCCACCTTATTTTTAAGATCCGCCTTAGGCATCGGAGGTGGAAAACATTCAGCTTTTTTTTCCTGCCATGAGTAGGTTGACCATGTTTCACTTCCGTACAGCAAGGTGCTCAACACACAGGTCCGGTAGACTAGGGCTTTAGTACTGTTAGTCAGCATTATGTTGTCCCAGACTCTTTTCTGCAGCCGTGACATGGTGGCCATTGCCTTGGCTATCCTGTTGTTTATGTCTTTATCCAGTAGGGTGTTGTTGGATATGATGGAGCCAAGGTAACAAAAGTGATCAACAATTTCTAGTGGTTGGCCATTAATGCTTACTTGAGGTGCAGTGTTTGTGTTTTGGACAAGTATCTTAGTCTTGCTTTGACTGATGTTTAAGCCGAACTTCTGGCAAGCATCAGATAATTTGTCAACCAGGCACTGTAGCTGAATATCAGAATCAGCCACAATAGCTGCATCATCAGCATACAGGAGTTCCCTGACGAGTAGCTTCCTAACCTTGGTTTTTACCCGCAGCCTTGATACATTAAATAGTTTTCCAGAGGATCTTGTATGGAGAAACACACCTTCGTTTATGTCGTTGTAAGCATATTGCAGTAGACAGGAGAAGAATATGCCAAACAGAGTAGTTGCGAGCACACATCCCTGCTTGACACCACTGCAAACGTCAAAAGGTGCTGATTGGGCTCCATTGAATTTGACAGTGCATTTAGTTTCCTCGTGAAAACACTCAATGAACTGCAGTAGTTTGGGAGGGCAACCTATTTTCCTCAGAAGTTTGAAAAGGCCACTTCTGCTGACCATGTCAAAAGCTTTAGCCAGATCAACAAAAACGATGTAAAGGGGTCTGTCTCTCTCTCTGAATTTCTCCTGCAGTAGTCGCAGAGAAGATATCATGTCTATAGTGGATCTACTACTCCTGAATCCACACTGAGACTCTGGGTAGACTCTGGAAGCTATCACTTGCAGCCTGGATAGTGCCACTCTAGCAAAGATTTAGACCACTATATTGAGGAGAGAGATACCCCTGTAATTGTTGCAGTCACTCCGATCCCCTTTGTTCTTGTATATTGTGACTATAGTTGCGTCACGCATGTCCTGTGGGACATGACCTGTTTCCCAACAGCGGCAGAGGAGAATATAGAGTTCAGGGAGCAGAAGTGATTCGTTGACTTTCACTACTTCCACTGGAATACCATCACTCCCAGGAGATTTTCTATTTTTTATGCAGTTAACTGCTTTTTTAAGGTCACTGAGGCTCGGAAGATCATCTAGGCATTCCAGTACTGGAAGATCTGGTAGAGAAGCCAGGGCGACATCGTCTACTGTGTTCTGTGTGGCATTAGACTTCGAGGTAGTGTTCTGTCCAACGCTCTAGCTGCTTGGTTTGATCTGTAATTTTTTCTCCTGATTTGGATAGAAGGGGGGCAGGCTTAGACACTGTTGGACCCAGGGCCGCTTTAATGCCATCAAATAGAGCTTTGCTATTTCCTGAGTGGAGACTGTCTTGGATTCTGTTGCAGGTATCCCTCCAAAAGTTGTTAGCACATTTTCTAGCCATTTGTTTCGCCTCTTTATTAGCACTTTTGAAGGCCCTCAAAGATCTTGGACTTGGCTTTGTCTTGTGAGTGAGGTGTGCAGATAGCCAAAGGCTACTCTAGTTCTGTAGCTCTCATGAACTGTGTGTAACAAATACATTCTTCTCTGGCAAGGAACGCCATAAAGTCTCTTGGCAGCACCCACGCTCAAAAAGGTGGCACCCGCTTGACCTCTGCATCACCCGAAGGATGGATCTGAAAAGTGTCATCCACACCCGTTCATACCATAGTGCGGACTGCAACTCAGACCATTCACTACTGCTAAGCAAAATCAAACTACTTCTCAAGAAGGCTTATACTTCCACTCAACCAAGAACTAGGCGAATTAACGTCAACCATGTAGGTGACCCAGAGAAGTGTGCACTCTTTGGAGAGATCCTGAACAGTTCAATCCCCTCGTTAAGTGATGAAGAAGACATCTCTATCAGATGTGAGAAATTAAGAGATGTAATCTACAGTTCGGCAATCACCGCCTTTGGGCCTCAAAAACACAAAAATGTAGACTGGTTTGAGGCGAATCTAGCACATATGGAACCTTGCATCAAGGTGACAATAATGTTACATAAATTTACAAAAAGCTGACATAAGGTGAAAATAATGTTACATAAAGTGACCAAACGCTGACAAAAAGTAACAATAAGGTGACATAAAGTGACAATAAGTACACGAAACTAGCTACTGAAGAAATGTCGTAACATCGACTTATATTGCAATAGTTTATTAAATCTCACGATACTTTCATTATTAATTTCTAAGTGTTTTAATCTAGAAATCCATTGTAAGATCCCTTGCTGTCCTGAGTGACTTAAATATCTAACATTTTTGTGATTATATCACCGATTTTAGATTGCCTATAGTGTCAGACACTTTCTCACATAAAATAAAGTTGTCTTTAGTGACACATTCAAACCAGTGACTGAAATTTAAAATGATGAATCAAGTGATTGTGTGCGCAAGCGTGTGTGTGTGTGTTTTATTGGAAAATTTAAACATTTGTTCTCAGCAGACATTATGTCTGGTGGCCAGATTTTTTAGTATTCCAGTGCCAATATTTTCAAAATCTTGCCAGATTTACTTTAAAGCTGTGACATGTGGGAATAGAATATTTAATAAAAGAGACTAAAAAAAAACTGGCCTTTTAAAATTTAGATTTGGTGTCGTAGTGACACGAAACATTAAATTCACTGGATTACATTGTATCTTAAAAGCTGCATTTTAACCCAATGACAAATGAGGGGATGAGACTTGAGCTATCGAAAGTCAACCCCCCCCCCCCCCCCCCCCCAGTACAAGGGTCAATGACAGAGTGATCAAAAAGAGAATGGTTAAAAAGAGAACATTTTGAATGAGAGTGATCACAATAAGAATGATCGAAAGGTTAATAAATCACAGACTAATGAGAGTTGTAAATATGAGAATTGTAGAAAAGAGAGTAGTACAAAAAAATAAAGAATGGCTAATAAAAAATGGTAAATTAGATCATAGTAAATAAGATCATAGTAAATAAGGTTATTGTAAATAAGATCATTGTCAACAATAGAATGTTAAAAAGTAAGAACATGGTTGGAATGCAATATTGGTCGCTTAGTGATATTTCCATGTTTATCTAAGAAATAATAAATAGTTATGAGTTAATCAAGAAACTACTGGCTATACATTTTATATCAGACATTGAAATGTTTCGCACTACGCACAAGCTTCCTATTCAGCTGTATATCAAAGTGACCTAAGTCAGTGGATTTCTTGACGTAGAAAGGAGTTCATTAGACATCGTTGGAGAAAGCTGATGACTCAATGAGATTCACTTCCAGACAAACAAAAACAATTGAAAGAAATATCAGTTAGTCATTACACACAAGCGGAGAAAAACATTTATCCAACACTAATCCTAACCTCAATCAATCAATCAATCAATAAGTCTATCTATCTATCTATCTATCTATCTATCCATTTAGTTATCTATCTATCTATCTAGCTATCTATATCTATCCAGCTATCTATCTATCTAGTTATCTATCTATTTATCTATCTATCTATATATCTATCCATTTAGTTATCTATCTATCTATCCATCCAGCTATCTATCTACCTATCTATCTATGTCGTGCCTAGTGCTTATATCTATTTATCCATTTAGTTGTCTATCTATCTATCTATCTATCTATCTATCTATCTATCTACTACTCACCTACCTACCTACCTATTTATCTATCTATCTATCTATCTATCTATCTATCTATCTATCTATCTATCTATCTATCTACTACTCACCTACCTACCTACCTATTTATCTATCTATCTATCTATCCATCCAGTTATCTATCTACCTATCTATCTATCTATGTCGTGCCTAGTGTTTATATTTACTTGTTCTCCTGAACAGATAGAATACGAAGTTTCAATAACTAATGTATTTTAAAAGACACCTTGTTGCCAATATTTTAAATGTGTAAAACTAAACTTAAGCCGTTGATGTACTGAATTGTCAGAAGAGGTTAATGTCAGTCTCAAGGTCCACTCTTTGGTTCAGTGCTAATTCATTAATACAAGTTCCTGGCTTGTTCGAGACAAGGGCGGACAATCCCAGCCCCTTCTCCATCTATCACTACATGCCTGAGTTCTTCTAACTACACATAGATCTCACTTTTATTACATCCCCTTGACAACATGGGCTTTTATTGGCCAGTGGACAGCGGTCAGATATCGCGATGGTCAAAGGTCAAATGGTTCAATTATCTTTCTAAAGCTATCAATTCTTCCATTTTAGCCCAGATTTTTTAGGGTTGCCATAGCGTCTTTTTACAGCTATGTACATACGATTTTAGACATACTATAAAGACATTTACTAGTAAATACAGAATTGAAGTTTTAGTTTCAATACAAGTTTGTATGGTTGTAATACTGTGTCACTGTGTTGCACACTTAAATGCAATCGTATTATTATTATTATTATATTTGTTTTCTTTGAACTTTTGACAATTTGCATATGTTTATTATACATTTAACTAAAATTTTAACATCATGAGGTCTGATTGGTACAAATGTAGTCTAAATAAGAATCTAATTTTCTTTTTGACGTCAATAACAAGTGGACGCTCGTGGATGCAATTTTTGATTTGATATACCCGAGTGACGATAAAAAAAGAGCACATCAAAATGCAGTGGCGTAGCTATGATGGGAGGATGAGGGGGGAGAAATTGAAAATCCCCCCGTTCTCCCACTTGAGGGAGGCCCTCAAATGAGTGTTCGAGTTTTTTTTACATTAAATATTACGTCATTATCTCATTTCATGACGTTGAATGTCAAAATGCAGAGACCCCTAAAGAGATCAAGCCCCCCCACCCGGCCCCCAAATGATGGCTAATTCCTAGCCAGTGTTAAAATGTTCATAAAACAGTGAAACATATGGACAACTTTTCCACAGCTGCAGGTTGGCTCAGAAAACAACGAAATTTGTGCGATAATAAAATATTAGCTGAAGTGTATTTCTTGTTTGATGTTTGCACACATTTTAACAGAGAATTACTTTACAGAATAAGGAACGAGAAACCGATATACTAGAACTCTAAACTGTGGTACTTATTGAACTAAGAAATGGCCTACACACTCTTCATCAGAGAGTCTCTGTGCTCCCAGCGGAGAAAGTGCAATCAAAATGGTAATAATTAGTGTCTTGGGACAGAAGCAATAAGTTTGGACTTTGTGGGCACAAACTGTGAGAGATTGGAGGGTTCTCACGTTGCATCAATTTACACTGAAACCAAGGTTTTACAATAACGAAGAAATGCTTTTAAGTGGGGCAAAAAAGGTGAAACTAGACAATAAAGAAAACTCTGAAAGACAATTGATTTGTCATTGTGGGACGTGGTCAAACTGAACATTCTTAGAGACTTTTTAAGAACTGAATTCTTTTCTAAATCTTTGGACCAATAGACAACCCTTTATAAAAATAATAATAATAATAATTATAAATAAATTCTCGTTATCTGTCACAGGGCGGTACTGCTGCAGGCCTGCCATATCACCAGAAAAATCTTCAGTGCAAACTGATAAAGAGTCTACATTGAATTTTGTTTCTCTTTAAAGAAACTCGATCCTGGCAGTGCCAGAGGCGGAATACTCCTTCATTTCTTACATAATAATAATAATAGTAATAGTAGTAATGATAATAATTAATTCATTAATACTCTTTCAATTCTTATATATGGCCTCCTTCAGTCGCGAAGCGACTATGGATCATCTTGGTGAGATAAATGCCTGGGCATTAGCTGTGATCGGAACGGTGTCGCCCACACATCAGTTCCCCCCTCTCCACGCAGCTGATGTGTCCAAAGGAACGGCAGTGCCGATACAGTTTGGGGTCAGCGGCATCGCAGGTTCTGCCAGAGTGTAGCACTAGGGTCGCCAGCTCATGTTTTTTCCTCAGGATTGACTTCCAAAGCCTTTCCCATGATTGGGTTTAGCTGCAAGGCAACAGAGGTTTGAATTCAGAGTTTTCCTTCTCCTAGATGGGTAGCCAGCCATGGCTAACGAGCCCCTCCTACCCGAAGCTTACTGGTTAAGGCGCCAGTTACTCGCCTTTGCCTCTTCTCCTGTTAGTGGAGTCAATATCTGAGCCACACGTAAAGCCAGGAGTTGGACTGGTTGTCAGAGGCTATTCAAGACGCATGCCATTAGGAAGCATTTTATAGGTAGTGGAGTGTTTACATCCATTACCACTTCCGGCAATGACAACCTTGCGGAACCATTTCTTACATAATAATAATAGTAATAATAATAATAATAATATGGGAACCTAGGCTTGGAGATTATGGAAGTTATGTAAAATAATAATTTAACCAATTGCTATATTAACCAAAAGGGTAATGACAACTGACCTCACAGATACCTTCAAGGCCTTTAAAATTCCTAAGATTCTCGTCAACTGTCAGAGGGCGGTACTGCTGCATGCTTGTTACATCACCAGAAAATTCTTCAGTGCAAACTCATAAAGAGACCACATTTAATTTTGTTTCTCTTTAAAGAAACTCGACCCTCGGAGCGCGAGAGAAAGAATACTCGTTCGTTTCTAACATAATAATAGTAATAGTAGTAATGATAATAATTAATTCATTGTAAAAAAAAAAGATGTTTAAAAACATATTAATTTTAAAGCATTTATTTTAAGTAAACACTTACATGTATTGTACAAGCTCTGAGCGCTGTAGGCTAGAGATTTAAACCAGGCTAATGAGATTCACTGCTAAGGTGCCGTAGATAAAGCAAACAGCAAGGGATCCAGTCATGGATCTAATAATATAATAAAAAAGTAGAATGTCTATCAATTGTGAAATATTGGCTAATATTATCCAGGTCAGGAACTTGGGCAAATCATCACAGATGGGGAACTTATGACAACGTATATCTGATGAAGAACCCAGGAAAATATTTTCCTGAAGGGAAACTAGGCAAATATGTCTCCGAGAATCAAACGCGAGAAACATATAAACAATAAATTGAAGTCAAAGATTCATGAGTGCTGAAGTTCATGTAAATAGATGAAAAAAATAATATTTTGACTTTAACTAGCATCTTTGATAACTGAATGAGCAAATATATCAGTTCATGTAGGATAAAATATATCAGTTCATGTAAGATAAAATATAATTTTCTTGTACAAAATTATCTAAGATTGAAAGGCTACGTAAAGGTGTTAAATTATAATAATTTAAAATAATAAAATAAAAACAAGGTTACAAAGACAGTTTGTGTTTAAACACAAACTCAAGATTGGCATTCCGAAATGGTTCACCCAGGCAAAGCAAATGACAGAGAAGAATGGAGAAAGAAGCTTGTTTGGTACCCCAAAGTCCAGCAGATAGGTCAAAGTGAAGGTGAAGCTTGGTGAAAACATGACCTGATTTCATAAAATAATTAATTGATCTAATTGTTTCGCCAAGGGTCAATCTCTTATTCAAAGCGTCAAAAAAAATAATTCTGTAAAATAAAAAAAAATTCCCTTAGCTAAGTGTTCTATACTGCTGCTCTGCATTGCTTTTTTTAAAGAAATAGTTTGCCTATAAGTGGAAACTTATTTAAAACTTATTTTAAAATTTATAAGTAGTTTTGTTTATATTATCGCGTGAACTGCAGTGTAAGGCTTGGAATATGAGATTGACCCTTTACAGAACAATTAGATCAATTAGATAATAATTATAATGCATCAGTTAGGCCAGGTTTACATCGAACTTCTCTTTCACTTTCACCTATACTTTGGTCTGCTGGACCACTGGGGCACCACACAAGATCTGTAAACCTTCTTTCTCCATTCTTCTCTGTCATTTGCCTTTGATATAATTTCATTTTGATATTGAAACCTGCCTTTTTACCTGCCTGAGTGGACCACTTCGGGAGCCGATTTTGAGTATGTGTTTTCACACAAACTGCCTTTGTGACCTTGTTTATTTCTAGAATTTTTTTAGCTTTTTTATGAATGTTTATCTCAAAAAGCTGCCCAATTGGTAAGGGTATGCCAATTAATTTACCAACAGCATTTAGAATTCTATGAAGTTAATTTTTTTTTTAATGTTCAGATTGCATTAATGTCCTAATATCAAATATTTTAATACTTATTTTAATTATCAATTACGTTCTGTAAACTGAGATACACCGTCGTAGTCTGGCATAGAGGCGCATAAATGTAATCGCACTGACCCTAACCTTTTCAACTCGTGTTTTAATTTCCCCTTTAGAATTGCATTATTAATAATGTCAATTTACAAACCAATGCACGCTCGCAAGTTTATACAGTAACACACATTTAGACAGAGGCAGACTCATTTACACACTCACACAATTTACAATGTACACAGACACACAGACAAACACGATCACACAAACACACAGACAGATTTCGGCTCTAAAGTTTCTTTAATTATAATCTGCTGTGCTTGTGTAATTCTCTGTGGACTGAAGTTGATAATGAACCATCTGTGGAAAAGTTTTCTAGTGTAATTCAACAAGTGAGGTCGCTATGTCTGGGATCAGAGGTTCCCACATTTTTTTTTTTGTAACAGTCACACAAAAAAATTTGTCTAAGCATACCTGAAAATTATTTCAGATCGTTTATATTTTAATAGATATTTTTTTCTTGTTTACATTTATAGACCATAATATCATTTTTATCCTTTTTCAATTTCCAATAACCGTCAATTTTCTGAGAGCCCTCTTCACCAACTTGAACGTCCCCCCCCCCCAAACACACACACTCTTCTCGAGACTCCCTGGATTAGAACACCACTGTAAATTGAGAGGGGGCGGTAGTGATATGGGGGTGGGGTGTAAGGCGGTACAGAGCGCGGGGACGGGGGGGTCTTCTGGAGGGCAACTTAAAAGTTCTTTTTCGGAGAGCTCGTCATGGGGGCAAAAAGAAAGCATTTCTGTCAAATGGATTAATGAAGACGGCGCCCCTGCGGCCACACGGCAGCCTGAGCTTGGTTGGTAGTAAGTACATCAAGAGATGAAAGACTCTCCTAACGTAATTACTTGGTACTATGCCGTGACTTAACAGATGAAGCTGTAAGAGGTGTCTGCTTTAAGTCAATAGTTTTCATCATCGTCCAGCAGCTTTGAGTTAACTTTGTATACACACACAGGCATGCACAAATACGATGACTTACAAATCAACACGTCTACTAATTAAAGGTCTAATGAATCAAGCTAATTATTAGATGTCTGTATATTTGTACGTCATTTACTGAATGCACCAAAGTTTGCCCGTACTTAATGAAAGGCGGCGTGCTTAGATCTTTACAAGGGTGCTAGAATGTGCTAGAACCCTTAAACTCACAATGTGGGCTTCACCAAGATCTAGAAAACTTATGCAGCTTTTGTTTTGCTAGGTTCAGTATGCCGTCAAAACCAATTAGGAGGAAACAGAATCCTTTTTTTAAAAAATAATCTCTGGATTTCCTTATTCGAACAAAGTCGGGAATTTTGGCTACTTTTGAGTAGTGCAAGTGTTTCTGTTGGCTACATTGCTTAAAACTTGAATCACATTCTATACATTTGTTGGCTACATTGCGTAAAACTTTAATCACACTCTATAAATGTGTTGGCTACATTGCTTAAAACTTTAATCACACTCTATAAATTTGTTGGCTAGATTGCTTAAAACTTTAATCACACTCTATAAATTTATTGGCTACATTGCTTAAAACTTTAATCACACTCTATAAATTTATTGGCTACATTGCTTAAAACTTTAATCACACTCTATAAATTTATTGGCTACATTGCTTAAAACTTTAATCACACTCTATAAATTTATTGGCTACATTGCTTAAAACTTTAATCACACTCTATAAATTTATATCTTACATAAGATGTTTCTTAATTTTGCCCTTTTTCTCTCTCTATTTTTTAAATTTCTATTTCTCGTTCATATAAATCTCTTCAATTATTCTTTTCTAATTTCACTAATAAATTCAGGTAATTCTAGAATAAAATTATTTTAACTGAAGGTTTAAATATTGACATATACATAAACATTTTGACCTTTTTTACTTATAGTTTGTGTGTGTGCATAATTCCCTTTTTACTGCCTTCTAGTATTTCTGAAAAGGGGATGCCGTGTGCTTTTTAGATTGCTAGGAACATTGAACTAGTTTAATGATTCCTAGTTTTCATGGAATTTGTTATCGATGAAGTTTTTTTAAACTATAGTCTCAATAATTGAAATGAACGTGGAAAATTATCTAGTCGTGCAAACGATTTTGAATATGTTAAAACTTTCTGCTAAGTAAGGATAGTTCACAGTTAAACTGAATTCTCAAATGACGCCAAATGTTCTTTTTGAGATTCGCTCCTAAAGGTCTTAGTAAAACATCCAATCAGATTGACTCCTTTCTCGAACTAACACTAAGGTCCCATAGTTTTAAGTGTCTTCCTTTTACTGGGAATGTAACTTACCTTGATACTGAATGCGTCTTTTTTAAAAGTTGGAAACATGGAATTCGTTATGAATATTCTAGAAGTCCACACCATCAACCAGATTTTTTTGTTATGTGTTAGTTCAGTTGTATAATGGACAGATTTTAAATTCTAGAAATAAGATTGGCCAACATTGTGCAGTTCATAGAGAAACATTTGGTTTTAGTTTAAAATATTTTTTGATCTCCGAAAAATGGAATCCATACTTTAAAATTCATTCGTTTTCTTTTAACATTAGTCAAAAACCTACTTGACTTAGGTCAGTTGTAGTGCATTTATAAAAAAACAACAACCAATGACCTGTCACGTGCTATCGTTAAATAAAACAACAGGAAACAAAAAAAAAGTACTGTATTAAAATATTTTCTGTTGCACCAAGAGACTACATTTCATTTGTTTTTCTCTTTCTTCTGAAACGAGCCTAGCATTCTTGTTGGTTAAAAGATACTTCGTTGTGCTAGAAGAAACAGCGTGAGAGTGTAGCAAAAATTTAAAAAGTCGGTGAGAAGTTCAAGAATCAATTCAGTCACCAAAATAGTTGACAAGAGAAAGAAATAAGAATATTGGACAAAACGAAACACAAATGTCAGAGCATCAACAGAGATGAAGGAGTTAAATGGAACAGAAGAGAGAGAGAGGGGGGGGGGGGGAAACACTGGAAGAGCCAATGTTTGAAAAAAATAGAGAGAGACAAAGAGAGAAAGAAAAGAAGACCTAACGTGTAGATGACATGGAGAAAGAAAGGAAGACCTAACGTGAAGATGACATGGAGAAAGAAAGGAAGACCTAACGTGAAGATGACATGGAGAAAGAAAGGAAGACCTAACGTGAAGATGACATGGAGAAAGAAAGGAAGACCTAACGTGTAGATGACATGGAGAAAGAAAGGAAGACCTAACGTGAAGATGACATGGAGAAAGAAAGGAAGACCTAACTTGTAGAGGACATAGAGAAAGAAAAGAAGACCTAACATGTAGAGGACATTGAGAAAGAAAAGAAGACCTAACGTGTAGATGAAAGCTATCGAAAAGATGAAACACTAGAGAACGTAACGAACTTGTCGGGACCGCCTTAAAGCTTTGTACTAAGTACAGACTCAAACTTTCCCATACAAACCATTAAGACCAATCCATTTGTAGATGTGTTAGTCAAGTAATAAGTAAATCTATTTTTACGTTGTTTATAAACTGTAAACAAATATGATACATACATTTACTAATGCAATCATGCAATTATGTACTAATGCAATGCTCTAATATAATGATCTAGATTCCATCTTATCCGCCAGATGTTTGGCTAAAAAAATGCTCATAATCTTTTATTCGGGGTCTCAGGTAGTCTTCCTATGATCGTGATGTATTCAGGTGTTTAGATACAATGTGTTCAGGTGTTCAGATATGATGCTTGTTGTCCTATTGTCAGACGTCAAACTTTGCCCAGACGTGGTAATAATTAATAACGGAAATCAATCACATGTTATTTCAATCTTGACTCTGAATTTAAAAAAATATTTAGCTTTATTCTTATGTTAAACTATCTAACAAATAATAACAAATAACAAATAACATCTGGCTTTTTGGAGTTTTACTTCCTTTTAATTTTACCTTTTGCAAGAAAGCTTACCGTCAAATGTGTTTAAGATAACAAGTTTTAGACGTTTGTAAAGACTTTGTTCTTCTTGTTCTTGTTGTTGTTAGTGTTTTGGGGCCTGAGAAGAAGCTCTCTAAAAAAATCTGGTTAAAAAAAGCTCTGAATGACAAATCTCTGGTTAAGAAAGCTCTGAATGACAAATCTCTGGTTAAGAAAGCTCTGAATGACAAATCTCTGGTTAAGAAAGCTCTGAATGACAAATCTCTGGTTAAGAAAGCTCTGAATGACAAATCTCTGGTTAAGAAAGCTCTGAATGACAAATCTCTGGTTAAGAAAGCTCTGAATGACAAATCTCTGGTTAAGAAAGCTCTGAATGACAAATCTCTGGTTAAGAAAGCTCTGAATGACAAATCTCTGGTTAAGAAAGCTCTGAATGACAAATCCCTGGTTAAGAAAGCTCTGAATGACAAATCTCTGGTTAAGAAAGCTCTGAATGACAAATCCCTGGTTAAGAAAGCTCTGAATGACAAATCTCTGGTTAAGAAAGCTCTGAATGACAAATCTCTGGTTAAGAAAGCTCTGAATGACAAATCTCTGGTTAAGAAACCTCTGAATGACAAAGCTCTGGTTAAGAAAGCTCTGAATGACAAATCTCTGGTTAAGAAACCTCTGAATGACAAATCTCTGGTTAAGAAATCTCAGAATGACAAATCTCTGGCTGAAAGCTCTGAATGTTACAACGTTACAATACCATACATGAAGTTACACAAAGGCACATACAATCGCATACAATCACTTACAATCACATGCAATCACACGAAATCGCTCTAACTTGAAAGACAGAGGAGATTGATATTATTTGTTTGTAGTGGACAAAGTGTTGCTTCAAAGGAATGGAATTTATTTATATTTTTTAAATTTTGCGGAGTTAACTTAGGACATGACTGATTGTCTTTTCACTGAGTAATACATAAACAAATAAGGGGAAGAACGGAGCTCTTTAATCTAGAAAATTATATCAATTCACTTTTACGTAAAATGAAACTGAATTCTATCAGTTACAACACAGAAGAGAATTCGTACTTTACAACAGCCTCCCATTTTCTGATTATCTATACCTATGGCTGCAACACTCTGCTGATGAAACAAGACAAGCTTTTTGAGATTATTTTTACGTACATTTCTTTAGACTTTTAAGATTTTCCTAGTATTTATTATTGCGATCTAGAATGTTGTGTCCAATCTTCTCCCAGGAATATAACTTAATCGTGTACCGGCCACTAGCGGATCCAGAACTTTGGAGTGGGAGGGGGCGATTTTTTTCCAAACCCTAACCCTAACGCCCAGTAAACCCTAACCCTATGCATAAACGTGCGTACAGCACACACACACACACACATATATATATAGCATTTCTCAACCTTCGGCGAAAAACAAAACAACTGGGGCAGCGCCATAAGGTTCTCTTGTAGGGTTCGGGGCGAAGCCCCGACGCCAAACGCGTTTTCTTGCATTCTTTACTGCAGAAACGCATTCTCCTGACCTAAAGCTCATTATTCATACTATTAAAAAAGGACCTTACGAATAATGTTTTACTTCAAAAATATTCTAATATGAATTTATAGGCCCATAATACATTGCAAATAAAACCGATTTGTTCCTTGAAAAGATAGGACACCCCACATACTTAGTTTTTTGCTTTGAGGATCGCCGCCGAAAAAAAAAATTATTCGATAAATAGTATTCAAGAAAATTAAAGTATAAAATGTGAGTTATAGTCCCAAATTTATTTAACTAGAAAAATATATCAGATTGAGTAAAGGTTGGGAAAAGGCGACTAAGAAAAGATTATCCGGGTTTAGAACTCATCTCAATCATGACTCTTATACTGAAAAGTTTTGTTTGAATTCTAACTTTTCCAATGATAAATTCATGGTAAATTACATAAACTTTGTCTGGAAAGGGAAGGGGTGGTAGAGTGAAAATGATTAATCCTCGCTCCTTTAATAATTTCTGCTAAAGATTGCATTTGGCATTAAAGAATAAGGGTGGGGCGACTCGATATAAGAATTTAATTTATAGTATATATAAATTATATTAGTGACAGATTTTTAAAATTTTGTAATTTCATAACTATAATACAAAAAGAAAAAGTATTGAATTGTCCGATGGGGGCAATGCGATTGCATGTATCGCCCCTCCCATCTGGTACAAGCCTTTTTCATTTAAATTTACTAATGATACCATATGAGATTAGAGTGTGGTACGACATAATATACAATGGGTCACATATCAATACGTAGTTTATATTATATAGATATTATACTAATTTTGATCACAAACTATGATTCTCCACAAAAATAGTACCGCCCCCCCCCCTTAGTACTCAGAGGGCTAGAGTGGGGAGGGCAGTACATTCAATCGCCCCCCCCCCTCTCACCCCACCGAATCGGCCAAAATACCAGAAAAGGAGCGACATATTATAAAATTTATATATTTATTCAACTAATTTTGTTCACAAACTATGATTTCTCCATAAAAAAGGACCGCCCCCCCCCCCCACTTAAAGGGTTTAGATGGGAAGGGCAGTAGAGGTATTCGCCCCCCCCCCCCCTACACAATCGGCAAACAGGGAACGACATAATATAAAGATTGGCTAAAATATCAATAACAAATCTTACAAATATAGATATTTAATTGATTTTGTTAGCAAGCTGTGATTTCTACTAATAAATTGGACCGCCCCCCCCTACTCGAAAGTTTAGGGGGGGGGGGGTGCGGGATTGATACCATCGCCACCTCCCGACCCTACAAAATCGGCCAACATATTAGATGGGGGGCGAAATAATCTAAAAATAGGTTGAAATATAAATAATTAGTATATATTTTTAACATAAGTAATAAATTCGTATACAAATTGTGTGAATCCTATACTAAAGTTCGCCCGCCCCCCCTTCGGGGGGGGGGTCGGCCGAGTGGGGGGGCGATCGCCCCTACCCCCCCCCCCCCTCCTGGGTCCGCCAGTGGTACCGGCCACCGCTGCATGGAAACCAATATTCTAGGAAGTTTTGTGACGAATCCTTTCGGTGTTTTCTTCTTCAAAGTTCTACTCGCTTGGCTTATCAGAGAAGAAGATGGTATCAATAGTGGTTTATGGCAGCATGCCTGCTGATGGTCGGAGAATAAGATTCATCATTTATTTGTTTACACAATTATGTGTGTTTGTGTGTGTGTGTGAGAGAGAGAGAGAGAGAGAGAGAGAGAGAGCGCTGTGTGATGAAAAAGCGTGTTTGTGCCGTATGCGTGTTTGTGGGCGTGTGAATGTTTGTGTGCGTGCCTACGACAATAAAAGATGTTTCTAATAAAATATTGAGTCAGATATAGAATCCTCCTCCCGCCCGTTCCCCCCTTTTCCCACGTAGCTGCTCCAGGTCTACGCCTACCCTTCCAATAGCGGCGTCCAACCCTTCATAGTTTGCAGGGGCGGAGGCGGAAGCCAGACATGCAATATGCTGTGACGATCTGGGGGTGGGGCGCCGTATGGTAGCAGGTATGATGAAAACATAACGCCGTCTTGACACTTTATAATTCGACTGCTCCGTTCTCTTCCCTTGTCTCTCCACCCTCTTTCCCCTTTTACTCTTCCCTCCCCCCCCCCCCACCCACTTCCAGGACAAGACGATGGATCAGCCCGTGCTCTGATACTGGGCCTCGGCACGTGCTATTCCATCCACGCGACCTAAACGCTCAACATCGACATTTTTTTTCTCTCTCTCTCTCTCTGAGGGTAGCATACCTGAAGCCATTCCCTCCCACAATTTGATTCACTCAGCGAAGACGACCTAAGACGCACACTCACACATCGATACAGGATGGGTATAAAATGTTGAAGCGTCTATGAGACATGGAGCCGACCTATGTGACCACCAGCAGTTGATAGATCTCACTACACTTTACCAAACAGCACAGATAATCCGTCTTTCATTTTGTTTGTATAGGAAACTAAGCACCAATGTTTGTGACTGAATCACTCGCCTCTAGTCCTGGAGAATGTGAATATTTAAAGCTGCTATAATAAGTCTGGAACTTTTGAGATGATTTTAGTTTCGCTGAGTGTATTTTGTGTGATACTTCACTTTACATTTGAGTGATTTCAATGTGATATTCTGATGTGTGTTTCAGTAGTTGAGATTTAATAAAATAGTGGGATAGATTTATTATGATATAACACTGTGATTTCGTTATTAATCGGCATATACATATGGTTCACCAACTTACTTGTGGTAAGTTTTAGCAATGTTCATATGTAGATTTAGCTGGTCTGCTGAAGGTAAATATCAAATAAGAAAACAGACATTGTTTTATCGCCACAATTTTCTAGTAGATTGAGCTGACTCGATCTTTTCACGAGCTTTAAATGTTTCTTTTTTTTTTTACTGTCTAGTAATAATAATAATAATAGTAATAATAATAATACCTCACCTTCACCTATCATTTAGTCTGTTAGACTGTTGGGGTACTAGACAAGATCTGTTGACCGTCTTTCTCCATTTGTTTCTGTTTTTTGCCTTGAATAGTATCCCATTCAATGACAGGCCCGTCCATTCTTATATGTTGTCTTCCCATCGCTTTTTCTGTCAGACTTTTCTTTTTTTTCCTGGTGCTGTTCCCTTAAGGAGGATCTTTGCGAGCCCTGAGAACATTGTGATATGGCCATAGAGCTTACGTTTTTTTTTTTAGTAGTTAACAGTCAACGTGAGGCCATTGACTGTACTAGCCCTGGCTCTAATCTCTTTGTGATGCGGTCTTTGTATAATATACCTAGGATCTTTCTCTAGCATTAATAATAATAATAATAATAACCCGAAAATTCCTCAGCGGACACTGATAAAGGGACTACAATGAATTTTGTTTCTTTTTAACGAAAAACGACCCTGGCAGTGTCAGAGAATGAATACACGTTCGTTTCTAGCATAATAATAATAATAATAATAATAACAATAAACAATATATTTCTAAAAAAAATTAAATATCAAATTTTGTTTCATACATAAAAGAAAATGTAGATCTACATCACAGACCTACATATATTATATCTAGACTGGACATGGAGATCATTTAAAACTACAAAAAAATAGAAAAATTTCGAGAAAGCTGAAACATGGCGTTGTTTGGTAAAGTAGTTCTAAGAAGTAAAGTTTGTTGTTTTTTTTAAACATAATCTATGTAACATATCATTTAATGTTTACATCGAACATCGAAAATAGGAGCAGTTTCGCCTCAGAATTATTATTATGCAATTTGTAGACACATAATTTTAAAAGATTTAGGTAATTAATTTATTTAAATGTACATTAGATGATTAAAATCAACAGACGTGAATTATTTAGATCTAGGATTCTCAAAACATTATCTCAATTGAAACTAACAGGAAATGGCTTTATTTGATATATTTACGTGTATATATAATTCTGTAATTAATAGCCCATTCTAATTTAAGTCCGAGAAAATGGTATTGCATTATTTCTAAAATTTAAAAAACTAAAGATCATTACTTTTCTAAGACAGAAAAGATCGATTTTCCTAGGTTCGGGGCGACTTCCCTTATAGCTTGAAGAGGAGCTACGTTCAAAACAATATGTATAAATATAGGTCTGTGAATTGATCAATAGCGGATGAGAATGTGTTTCCGTTTTCCGGTCTAGATATTATATATATATATATATATATATAAATATAGGTCTGTAATCTGAATATTTTAAATTATGTTCCTATGTTTGGAATATTAAGTTAGTTTAAGAAAATAAGGAAAAACTGAAAACATTATTAATTCTGATTTTTTAAATTCTTTTTCTTATAGAGGTAACACTAGCACTAGCTTTTATACCGATAGATGTGTTTCTTGACAGATTCTAAATATTCTATTATAGATTCTAGAAGTTTCTTGATAGTAATTATAAGTTACATAAAATGTGGGCGAATATAATCTACGAACCTGGGATAACATGAAGCTGGGATAACATGAACCTGCGATAACATAAACCTGCGATAACATGCAGCTGGGATAACATGAAGCTGGGATAACATGAAGCTGGGATAACAAGAAGCTGCGATAACATGAAGCTGGGATAACATGAACCTGGGATAACATGAAGCTGGGATAACATGAACCTGTGATAACATGAAGCTGAGATAATATGAACCTGGGATAATATAAACCTGTGATAACATGAACCTCGGATAACATGAAGCTGGGATAACATGAAGCTGCGATAACATGAAGCTGGGATAACATGAACCTGCAATAACATGAAGCTGGGATAACATGAAGCTGGGATAACATGAAGCTGGGATAACATGAAGCTGGGATAACATAAAGCAGGGATAACATGAAGCTGGGATAACATGAACCTGCGATAACATGAAGCTTGGATAACATGAAGCTGGGATAACATGAACCTGGGATAACATGCAGCTGGGATAACATGAACCTGCGATAACATGAAGCTTGGATAACATGAAGCTGGGATAACATGAAGCTGGGATAACATGAAGCTGGGATAACATGAACCTGCGATAACATGAACCTGCGATAACATGAAGCTGGGATAACATGAACCTGGGATAACATGAAGCTGGGATAACATGAAGCTGGGATAACATGAACCTGGGATAGCATGAGCCTGGGATAACATGAAGCTGGGATATTATGAACCTGCGATCACATGAAGCTAGGATAACATGAACCTGGGATAACATGAAGCTGGGATAACATGAACCTGGTATAACATGAACATGGGATAGCATGAGCCTGGGATAACATGAACCTGGGATAGCATGAACCTGGGATAGCATGAACCTGGGATAACATGAACCTGGGATAGCATGAACCTGGGATAGCTTGAACCTGCGATAACTTGAAGCTTGGATAACATGAAGCTGGGGTAACATGAAGCTGGGATAACATGAAGCTGGGATAACATGAAGCTGGGATAACATGAAGCTGGGATAGCATGAAGCTGGGATAGCATGAGCCTGGTATAACATGAACATGGGATAGCATGAGCCTGGGATAACATGAACCTGGGATAACATGAACCTGCGATAACATGAAGCTTGGATAACATGAAGCTGGGATAACATGAAGCTGGGATAACATGAAGCTGGGATAACATGAACCTGGGATAGCATGAGCCTGGGATAACATGAAGCTGGGATATTATGAACCTGCGATCACATGAAGCTAGGATAACATGAACCTGGGATAACATGAAGCTGGGATAACATGAACCTGGTATAACATGAACATGGGATAGCATGAGCCTGGGATAACATGAACCTGGGATAGCATGAACCTGGGATAGCTTGAACCTGGGATAACATGAACCTGGGATAGCATGAGCCTGGGATAACATGAACCTGCGATAACTTGAAGCTTGGATAACATGAAGCTGGGGTAACATGAAGCTGGGATAACATGAAGCTGGGATAACATGAAGCTGGGATAACATGAAGCTGGGATAACATGAACCTGCGATTACATGAAGCTGGGATAACATGAACCTTTGATAGCATGAGCCTGGGATAACATGAAGCTGGGATAGCATGAGCCTGGTATAACATGAACATGGAATAGCATGAGCCTGGGATAACATGAGCCTGGGATTACATGAACCTGCGATAACATGAAGCTTGGATAACATGAAGCTGGGATAACATGAAGCTGGGATAACATGAAGCTGGGATAACATGAACCTGGGATAACATGAACCTGGGATAACATGAACCTGGGATAGCATGTACCTGGGATAACATGAACCTGGGATAACATGAACCTGGGATAGCATGAGCCTGGGATAACATGAACCTGTGATAGCATGAGCCTGGGATAACATGAACCTGGGATAACATGAACCCATTTCAATAATTTGTGTTATTTTGTTTCATTTTTTAAAACATTTTTTTGCTACATTTCTGTCACTCTGCCCTAAAAGAAATATTGGACGGATGACTTTTTGGGCAATATGACGTCACGTACTAGGTCATTTTAAGACGCTCCCCCCCCCCCTCCCCTCCAATCTTACCCGATTACAACGTCTCGTTAAGATATGACGCCTTTCCTTGTATCTCTTGTAAGATAGGCCTCACGATTTTGTTCCTAGCAGAAGCAGTTCGTTATTTCATGCACTGCATCATTATCAAGCCTGACATTTCATCTGCAGCCTGCCAGTCCTATAGAGCAGCCATAGTTTAATGGCCTTCTGGCAAGTAAAACGCAAAATTGCCGATAACTAAAAATGGTACAGAAAACGTTATGGGTAAACTTTTAAAGGTATCGTGGATGATAAAGCTAAATGTTAAACGTGTTACCAATTTTACTACATAATTATTGCCTTATTAAAAGTGTTTATTTCCTTTGGTAGACAGTATGTTCAGACCTTGTACAGAGGCAGACTGGTCGTGATCCATTGCGCTGGAATTAGCATATAGCCCGGTTCATGAAATATTATAAGAACTCGGTGCATCACTGTCTATGAACCCTCGTCAGCTCTCTCGTGTTAATAAAGACATTTTTTGTCTAAATAGGCCATGTTACGTAGTGGATTTGTTTCCTCTGACGTCTTATAGAAGTAATTCTTTAGATGAAATGCTATAAGTACGCGGTGTACCAATGCTTATTAAACCTAGTCAACTTTCTCGTATTAAAAAAAAAGATTTAGATCTAATCTAGATTTTTTACACTAGATCTAGATTTTAAAACTAGATCTAGATTTCTTACACTAGATCTAGTTTTATAGACTAATTAAAATCATTGTAGATTCTAGATCTAGAATATCTGGGTCTAGTTCAGAATTATATTGGATGGCTGCCTGGTCGTGCGGTTTTCGCGCTGGACTGTCGTTCGGACTTAGCGATGGTCCCTGGTTCAAACCCTGCCCGCTCCCATTGCCGTCGTCCTGCGGGAGGTTTGGACTAGGAAGTAAACTAGCTTCCACTCTGTAGGAACATTCGAAATATGGAAAACATTTTACAAACAAAGATTTTATATAGTCTAGATCAAGATCTAGAATTTCAATTTCTACATCTAAATCTAGACTTTAAGTGTAGATTTTGATTTCCAAATGTCTAGATCAATATTGTAATGTTATAAAATATTAAAACTTAACTAATATCTCTAAATTTCATGTTCTTTTCAGTCTATTGATAGATTACCTAGGCTTTTTTTAAAAGTAAATCTTACATGTTAAGTATTCCAAATTTAGATTTTAGATTTAGATCTAGTAGATATAGGCGGATCTGGTATGTATTCACTTTCTATCTTAAAAGATAATACTATCCACGTTGAATAGATCTATATTATAAAGTAGAAAGTAAGGCGTATGTATGTATATGCATGTATGTATGTATGCCTGCATGTATGTATGTATGTATGAGCCGAATAGAAATCAAAACCGTTTGACCAATCTTGATAAAAATTGGCAGAAATGTTCCTTGGGTACTAACTTAGACCGTAGTGTATGTATTGTAGCCCTAAAACAAACTTAAGACCCTCAAAAAAAAAGTTGACCAACTCTATTAAACTTATTTAATACACACACAAAAATTATAAAATATAGTGTATTGATTTCATTATTTAATAAAATTAAGCTTCAAATTTGTCTTACAAAAGCATTTTTACATAAACTCGTTCCTTATATCTACTAAGTTAGAAGTCCTGATGTACATTCATTAGACAAGACCGAACTGTTACGCATCTCTCTATTCCTAGGTCTAAAACTCTAATTCAACTCTAAGATGATAGAACTTCTCTTCGCAAAAATAGTTTTATAATTGAACACATAAATAAACATACTAATTATAGTCCATTCATTTCATATTTTAATCAAATTGACATTCAAATTTTTTTTTCTAAAGCATTTTTACTTACATTCGTACGCCTTGAGTGCATATCTATTCTTGATATCGCGTGCTTCTAGATATAGATCTATACACAAGCCAATATTTTCATAAAAAATTGAATTCAGGTCAATAAGCTATTTTTAGCTCCATTCATAATAATCTTTATTCATGAATTTATTCATTCGCTTTACTCATAACATTATTATTTTCTTTAATTGTTTCTAATGCACTATAGGTGACTATATCAGCAATACGCAAGTTAAGACCCGCGGGCAGTGGGTAATATCTGTCTAGTATAACAATAAAAACAAGTTTTGAGTTATAATTATTTAGTTTTACTCCCACAGGATACTTGTGCTTTAATAAATTAGGCAGTAATGACGTCACGAAAATTTACGTGACAGACATTTCGGATAATATCACCTGTGTGTTATCCTAGCAATGATGAGTGTCCCTCTTTTGATATGAATATAAAAACATTAAAGTTAAAATGCGTGTCCCAATATAGTTTTAGAATTTTTTAAAGCAGTACTTTGCTTCCGTATGTTCGAATTAATTATTGGCACTAACAATTAAGACTCAATGAACTGTAACGCTGAGAAACTGACAGTGACTTGCTATGGGATTCAACGGGTTCTGACGCTATTCTGACACCAAAGTAAAAAATGGGCTTTTGCACACACACACCACACACACACACATATATATTATATATATATATATATATATATATATGTTTTAAAACACTAGCTAGTTAACGGGAAATGAATCTCCATAGCTTCTTGTCATTCACTCTCGACATATCATGCATTTGTGCATCTTTTAGAATAGCCTTCTCGATAACATCTTGAACTAAAGTGTCCCGTTTTCTTTGGCAGACGTTCTTTTATGCGTTTGTAGTTTGGTCACCACTTAAGCATTCGTTGAATCGTTGACTTCTTCCATTGCATTCAAGCTTGGCTGGGTAAGGAAACACGGTGACACTATTAGCTAACAGCACTTGCTGGAACGAACATAATCGATAGCTCTGACTGAACGACAATACTGGTGATAGCACGTCTTCTTGTATATGCTTTCATTTGAAGTGTAGCCAATGTCCTGTAGCTAATGTCCTGTAGCCAGTGTCCTGTAGCCAGTGTCCTGCAGATAGTGTCGATCCCCACTAGTAACATAGATTAACACTGGTTGTAACACTGGCTGTAAATTGGCTATAATATTGGCTATGACAATGGCTGTAACAAAGGCTGTAATACTGGCTGTTACGCTGGTGGTAAATTGGCTGTGACATTAACTGTAACACTGGCTGTAACACTAACTGTAACACTGGCTGTAACACTAGCTGTAACATTGGCTGTAACACTGGGTGTAATATTGGTTGTAACACTGGCTGTAACAGTGGCTGTAAATTGGCTGTAACAGTTTTTAACAAATTATTTACTTTCCTGCTCTTCACAAAATTGGGCTGGCTTGCATTAGGGTAGTGATCGATTACGCCTGTATTCGATTAGTTTTTGTCGGTAACGAAAAAAAAAGTCGGCCAATTAAAATCGAAATAAAAAGTGAATATGACAATATCGAGTAGCATAGAGTATCGATTCTTTTGTGTTACATTGAATGTCTGCCTGGGAAAAGATAATAACGATATAGTGTAAGCAGGGAATCGATATTATTGCTATCAATGGATGCTTGTCTTCATTCAGATGTTGGAATACTATGTTCATCTTCAAACTAGCATTAGGACAATTTTTAGACATAGACAATAGTTTCAACTAGGAATACTTTGTTCAGGCTTCATACTAAGGACACTTATTAAACGATGGACACTTTTGAAAACTAACGACGTCTGTTAAAACCAGGAACATTTGTTGAAACCAGGGACATTTTTCAAAATTAAGTAGACTTGTTAAAGCCTAGTACATTTGTTAAAACTAAGCACATTTGTTAAAACTTAGTACATTTGTTAAAATTAAGCACATTTGTTAAAACTAAGCACATTTGTTAAAACTAAGCACATTTGTTAAAACTATTGGTCCTTTGTTAAAACTAGGAGCATTTTTTAAAACCAAGCACGCTTTGTTAAAGCCAGGGACTCTTGCTAAAACCAGGGACAGTTGTTAAGACTCTAGGGTAGGGTAAAAGGTAAGTGTACCTTTTTCAGACCTTACGATCTATTGGTGCAGATATGTAAAGCTCATCTGTTTCTATGGCTGACGGTCGACTCGGGTGTCATGTTGCTAGCACAACGACCAACCGCCTTTACTCCCTCAACTTCAGGTCACTGTCAATGTCAGACCCCCATTAAACTTGGGTAGACTCAGGGGCGTCCTTTAATTCCGACGCTCTCATAATCTCTGTCTTCGCGGCAATCAAACCCTATTCCTTTCGGCTCGGAAGTCAAGCCACTCGGCCACCACGCCCCACACAAACCTAAACGTAAGAGCAATTTTTTTTTATATTTTTTTTTTGAGTGAAAGAAATCGCACAACTCAAAGTCATAAAGAAAATAGTAATACTTCAACATGAAGAAATATAATAACCAGATAAAGTTATTTGTTTGGAGAAAAAGTGATTAGTGAGGTATATTTATTGTTGGTGATAGGATACTTCAATTATATGTAAATAGAAGAAAACTTGCATATATAAGACACTACAATTGATGAGTAATTTCTTTAAAAGGCTTGCCACATTGGATTTATAATGTTTGTGTGTGTTTCTATGGTGACGGTGGAAAGAGGTTAGCGATTGGTTGTGAATGATGTCGTCAGCAGTCTTAGGTACGAGAGACGACTTCAGATTGCCAGAGTGAAAAGACGTGTTTTTGTACATTTTCGGGAGATGTGTGTAAATAGAGGCATCATTCCATACTTATATGCCTAGTCTGATTGGCGCTTCGTTGATAAAGAGATCTACCGGTATATTGTCTGTTACCAGAGTAAAGCAAAGCATATTTACATGTGTATGTCCTGCGTGAGTTCTCTGTGTAACTTTGTAACTACTGTCATGCACGGATGTGTCTGAACTTAGTCTGAAGTATCATTGGCCACGCATTTTTTTTGTTATCCTTCCGTTAGCCACATATTGGTGTCTCCAGTGTCAACAAGAAACTTGCCAATAATATTAACCAATCAGTCATTATAGAAATTTCACAACAAAATTTGTTTTGTATATCCTATATATATATATTGGCACATGAAAATATATTTTGAATTAAATAAATCTTATATTTGTATTCGGTAACTGTAGGTTAAATTTAACTCTCAATGTTTTTGTTATGGACAAAACACAAGGAAATAACTCATTCTTAATGCAGCTGTCGAATTAAAAAAATCGTTTGTATAAATTGTGATAGAGGATTTTTTACTTTCTGATTGAGAAATCGCCATTTATGTTTTGTAGATACATTAAAAGATTTAACACCTGAGTGAGTCTCGAAATGTCAAACTGAGGGCCACTTCATTAATCCCCCCCCCCCCCCCCCCACACACCAAAAAGAGGTAAAAATGAATGCTTTAATGAAGTGGCAGTATACCTCTAGTCAGTTGTATGTTTACTAAACCTAGTTACCCACTCACAGGCCAGTTCTCGCCATTAAGACTGCCAGCACCTGTTGCATGGCGAGAGACTCCCGCACTGGCTGCACATTGTTTCTACCTTAATGACTTGAGCTCTGGAATGAGGCGAAATGTCAACAAACAGCTTCGATTACAGCCGAGACGTGCTTTTTTAAATTTTTTTTTATCTTCCTTGAGTTCGTATCTGATGACGTCATGTGCCACGTCGGGTTCATGGCACGGCCTGGTCCCACGGGCTAGCCTCAGACTGAACATGGAAATGTGATGCGTTTGAGTACAGGTGCTGCATGAGAAGATAGGCTTGAAATAAAGGCAGTCATTTTCAAGTGCGAAGTCTTAGAGAAACCATTGACATGACTTGACTTGACAGAGAGAAGAAGACAAAGTTAACATTGCTTTTTATGTTACGCATCTTCGGAATCGAAGATATTGCCTACAGAGATAGAGAGAGAGAGAGAGAATCAGACAGAAAGATAGATAGATAGATAGATTATATATCATTTTCTTAGTAAAGTCTATCTTTGTGTCTATATGCTAAAGTGTAAATCGTCCATTGGACATCTCTCTCGGATCGGACAATGTTATAACTGTAGATGTCTATGATTCTATGAGAAGAGTGACACATAACTTTTTTTAATTTTTAACGGAAATGTTTTTTTTTTTTTTTTTTGAGGATTTGAATAAGAGATTGACCCATTACAAAACAATTAGATCAGTTAGATATTATAAGACATCAGTTAAGCCAGGTACACATCTAACTTCACATTCACTTTCACCAATCTGCTGGACCGCTGGGGCACCACACAAGATCTGTCAACCTTCTTTCTTCTCTGCCATTCGTCTTTGATAGAATTGTATTCTGATCTTCTTTCTGAAAATATTGAAACCTGCCTGGGTGGACACTTCAGTGGCCGATTTTGAGCTTGTGTTTCCACTGAAACTGTCTCGGTAACCTTGTTATATATTGTGAGTGGTGATTGTGTGTTTAAAAATTTGTTTCAACATGTACACCAGTTATTTCCATCAAAAAATAGGTAAATAAGTAGTTAAATAAAGTCTCAGCAGTAGCAATGCTAGACATAGAGACCCGACGGAATGAGATTCAGAAAAATCAGTTTTGTCTTCATTTCTATAAATACACAAAATCTCTCCAATATTGGTACAGATGGCGCTAACGTCTGGCTCTGACCCTGCTATGGACGTTAGGGCCAATAACTCTTGATTCCCCACTTTCGTCTGCTGTCTGTTTGTGGCTCGATGTCCAATCTACTTCCCTCCCCTTGACTGTTTTTTTTTTTTTTTAGTTTGTATCTTATCTGGCAAGAAAGTAAATAGGCAACTGCTGTTGAAAGCGAAATGGTGGCCAAGGGGGATAGGAAAGGAAAAAAAAAAGTGAGGCAGGCTAATGCTCACGGTTCAGGAAGTTGATCTTGAGTAATAGGAGGGAGTGGTTGAGAGGGAGTGGATAGAAGAGGGGGGGGGGGGTAGTCGGCGAGGCGACAGTCGGGTTGATTTGTAGCAGAAATTTCATTTCTGATCTGGCATTTATATTAAACTAATGACAAGTACGTCTATACCATGTCTGTACTTTGACACAAAGCTGTTTTGTTTTGTAAACATTTCCCAGACAGCAGATACACCAGTGATCCCCTAGGCCTTAGAGTCTTAAATAAAGAAATAAATTACTTGGCAAAAAAACAAAACCAAAAAAAAAACATTTGTTACCAACATTCAAACGTTTCAAAATAATACAATAATGGTGAATATATGTACACTTGTTATGCCTTATAGAACTTTAAAATGTAGTGCCGATAGAGTAGACTATTTTTTTATCCAAGAGAAGTATTTTATGTTTCTAATTTTGTATAAGAATTGTGCCTACATTGAACACTGTTAGTTATTGGTAATTCTTTTTCTCCCGTAATCTTAAAAAATAGCGTTTTCTCAACTTGTTGTGGCTTTATTTATACAAATATTTTTTGTTTAATTATATATCAATTACTTATTATAAGACAATGTTGATGCAATGTTTAGGTATATGTAAACAATGGATCAACTAGTCCCTAGAACTATGGTAGGAAACAATGACACAAAACGAATGAGTCTTTAGAAAGAGTGACTTTATTGGTACGATCTGTCGGAGATTTGTTAAGTTATCTATTAAGAAAGTGGTGTATTGATATGAGACTCCATCAGAGATATATTTAGAGATTTAATTAGATCGTCGCTTTTTTCCCCTAACACTTCATCTAGAAAGTGTTTAGTGTTTTAATTCAAAGTGTCTTAGAGGCACAGTCAAGTGCTATGGTTTATTTAACCAGTTTCTAGGTCCACGCAGAGTGTCCATCAGGAATATTTTTAGTTTTTAGTTTAAAAATGTAACAGGTTATTTGAAACATTGGCTCTATGCTCGTTCGAAGATATATTTGGCTATTAATTGACCTTTTTATTAGCTTTGATATCAGCCTCTGGATTGTTCAAGACTTTGCTAAGTTTATTGTTCAGTTCACGTCATCTAAACATCATGCAGTCTCTATTTCTACAAGATGGATGTTATTGTTTTTAGCTGAAGTCGGTAATTAGAGTTGTCTATATGTTGAAAAGAAGTTGATTTAATGGTATTGTGTTGGGATTTTATGTTGCAAGGATGTTGTAAAGAAGAGACTTTATAGTATAGAGATGTTATAGATGTTATGTACAAACGACAAAGTTTAGAAATGTTATAATGTTGAGATGTTTTTTTGTAGAAATATTTTACTCTCATATCAGTCAGTCATATTAAAACTCTTACATAAAGAAACTTTGGTATTGACTAAAACATTTATAAAATCGAATTGTATTAACATGAAATAGTGTTTTTTTTTTCTAAAAGAAAAATTTTAATTCTATTGTTTTAATCAGATGTTTTCATCTTTCTGAATTACATAATAATATGTTGAGTTGATTAACTTTTTAATATGTTCAGTTATATTCTGATAGGTTTTGGTTCAATTCTGACATGATTCTGATATGATTTATTTGTCAGATGCTAGTTGAGACGAAGCCATTTTACAGCCAGTGGAATGCTTATTTCAATTACCACTTCTGGCAATGACAACCTTGCGAAACCAGTGCAACGCCTGGACCTCACGTATGACTCAGATATTAGGTCCGGCCATTATTATCACTGACAGGAGAAAAGGCAAAGCCGAATAATTGGCTTCTAAGCTAGTACGCTTTTGACAGGAGGGGCTAGTGGGCCTTGGCTGGCTGCCTACCTCGGAGAAGGAAAACTCCAATTTTAAGCCTTTGTTGCCTTGATTCGGGAGTCAACCCTGAAGAAAAATGAGAAGCTGGCGACCCTTAGGCAGCTTGCAGCACATAGCGCTACACTCTGACAAACCCTGTGACCCCAAATTGTATCGGCACTGGCTGTTCCTTGGGGCACATCAGCTCCCTGGAGAGAGGGGAACTGACTTGTGAGCGAAAACGTTCCGATCACACGCTAATGCACATTTCTCTGAGATGATCCATAGCTGTTACATGACTAAAGTAGAAAAATAGATTTGTTTGTTGACCTTCTGGTATGTTTGGTGACCCTCTGATATGTTTGGCGACCTTTCAATATATTTGGTAACATTCTGATGTATTTCGCTACATTTCATAGTATGGGCAACTTCCACGTGTTCTCCCAAAACAATGTCAGTTTTTTTTAGACTGAAAGACATGGGAGTGCCACTGAGTGTGACTCTTGAACATGAATCACTGACGCTACTTCATGCTGTTTGAAGACAAACTATGAATGTCTGCTGGGGAGGGATGGGGAATCATGCTGAGCTGTGAGCTGGTTAGGAAGAATCCATGCCAGGTGTCTGGGTGTCATGCTCTAAAGTTGAGATGACTTATCGAGATGAAGAGATTGTTTATTAAGTCATCAATTGATTTTAACTAAGATCAGTGTCGAGCTTTATTGCTATTACTTTGCAATGATTTATTGGCAGGACATTGGTTTGTTTGTAAAGAAAGTTTATCACTAGTTGGTAAAGAAAGTTTATCACTAGTTGGTAAAAAAAAGTTTGTCGCTAGATAGTAAAAATAGTTTATCACTAGCTGGTAAAGAACGTTTATTGCTAGTTGGTAAAGAAAGTTTACCGCTAGTTTGTAAAATAAGTTTGTCGCTAGTTTGTAAAGAAAGTTTATCGCTAGTTGGTAAAGAAAGTTTATAGCTAGTTGGTAAAGACAGTTTATCGCTAGTTGGTAAAGAAAGTTTATCACTAGTTGGTAAAGAAAGTTTATCGCTAGTTGGTAAAGAAAGTTTATCGCTAGTTGGTAAAGAAAGTTTATCGCTAGTTGGTAAAGAAAGTTGACTTGCGTACGAGGTAACAGTTTGTCTTACATTTGATGCTATGATTAGGGACACTTTGTATCTGACACAACCAGGAAATCTTATGATCGGAAGAATAACTAATATTCGTGCTGTTAATTGAAATAGAAATGAAACACAAACTCAGAATCGACCCCCCCTCCCAAATCCCAAAGTGGTCTACTAAAGTTGGTAAAAAGGCAGCTTTCAATATTTTCAGCTAGAATATCAGACGCTATGAACAGACAGACAACACAAAACTAATAGCGACTATTCCCCGCTAAAAAGTGGCAAATTTTAACTCCACACTCTCCGAGATGTGTCCATAGCTATTTCCTTAAAGTGTATCTGTGTGATATAGCTATAGTAAGTTTAAGTATTACTATATACATTCTATTTGTTTATGATGTAGTATATTATACTTGTTTAAATTTTATGTATTTTTTTACGAAAAAATAATATTTATTTATAGGGTTAGTGTTAAGGAATATTTCTCGTGGATCTAACATTGTGAGCCTGTCTGTAGAGCCAGTTTCAGACTAAAACATGAAGAAGACTGTCACTTGTACTCTAGAAATTCAAATTCAATTCAATAGAAGTCCGGCCGGAAATCGAAAAAGAAATTGTTTTTTCTTGCAGACCAAAAACTGTGAATGGTGTTGGGAAGTGAGATTCAACTATGCCATGACTCGCGATGACAGACACACTACCAAGTCTTTAACTAAATATTAGTGTATTACATTTGAAAACATTGTTGTCCAACATTATGTACAAGTTGATACACAAAACATCAACTTTATTTTATGACATGGCCGGGTTAGGGAACTTTTAGGGAAGGCAGGTGGGGCTGCTACACAATGGACTTCCACAAGAAATGGACCTCCACAAAAAAATATTTTAAAAATATATCCTAATTTCGACGAGTCAGAGACTTTTTAATTATTTTCTCTAACCTTTGTTTTTGTATTTTGACCGCTGACACTTTAAATCTTACGTCGGCTGGCAACAACTGTCGTGGAGTGTCTGCTTCTAGCGTGCTCGTAATATATGAGCGCATCTTCGGATTTACTGCAGTGAGTCTTATAAAGGGTCTTACCCTCCACTAATATACACCAAAGTAAAATATGCATATTAAATATTTCTTTTTTTTTGTGTGTGTAAAAAAGTAAAATGAGATTGAATTTACATGTATCTTATTTCTTTGGTATAAAATATAACACGCTTTTATTATTGTTATTCGTACGAGGATCTTTATTCAAGCTTTTCAAAAAAAGTGATGGAGCCTTCACAAAAAACATGCCACGGGTCTCCACATACTTAAATCTGTTTCTGTGTTATGTTACCTCATACTACCGTCAATAGTATCTGTATATATAATTCTCTACGTTGCCCAACCACGCAGGACACCACGCACGAACACTATGATTGGACAGGCTACATGTGCTCTATGTGGGGGATATTAAATATACTAACAGACAATCATTAATAAGCTTCTTGAGCCTTTGAATTCACTCTTATAATATAGGTCTACGTCTATTATAATAGTACTTAGACTCTAGATCTAAATATATTTAGGCCTACAAGCTAATGTTTATTTAAAAAATGGATTTAGGTAGATTAGCTACTTTGATAGCTCCATTCATACAATTTTTACATTCACGCATTCGCTTTACTTATAACATTATTATTTCGTTTGTTTCCAAAAAACTATTAGTGACTATATCGACAGTGATACGCAAATTAAGAGCCGCGGACTATATGGCTAGTCTTCTATAAAAGCCTACTTCATGAAGCTTTCTGATAGTTGAGAATCATAAAGTTTAAAAAAACAAAACAAAAAAGAAAAAAAAAAGAAATAGGAAATCTCCGAAGAAATATTCGCTAAATTTAGTCTGAAGTTCCGATGACGTGATTGACAGACGAAAGTAATGAGATTAGAGATTTGATTCGGGTACAATCCTCCCCCTCAACCCACACAGATCCCTCCCCATCGCCCCCTTCCCTTTAAAACACTCTCGACCATAGCACAACAATTTAATGGACAGTATGACTAAGTGAACAAATGTGATTATACCCTGAAAGTGCCCTAGAAATTGTGTCTCCTAGACAAGTCTGTGAGAAGAGTGTGTGTTTGATATATTGAGCTTTATAAGCAGAAGTGGTGGACTCTGAACGACTATGGTTCAGCTTGTAGAGCACTTTATTATGGGACTGCCTTGTATATGGAACTGGAATGTCTTTCTAAAATAGGACTTTACGCATACAATTGTTAAGATTTCCGGAATACATGATATCTCAAATAGATCTAGTTTACTTATAGGGGAACAAACTTGAGTTCAAAATATTTTCATTTCCAAAAGCTATCATCTTCTTCCTTCTCATGATAGTGTTCAGAGAACCTGTCTTATGTCTGAGTTTGACAGCGCAACTGCGCAGTAGTTTCATTAGTAATTCTTCTAATAGTTTGTCTTCTAAATGCTTATTTTTTGGCAAGAATTGTTCGGCCTCCCAGATAAAGTGGGATGTGTGGTTGAGTGTCACCGTTTGACTACCTACCAGGAGTTGGGGGGCTGAGTTCGAATCCCGACTCGAGCATAGGTTTTTACTGAGAGCCTAAGGACAGCACTGAAACCTTCTCTCACATACCCACTCTCTGGTCCACAAAAGACATTGGACCTTAGCGCTCTGAGCATGATAAAAGCAGAAAAGTTGCGCTATACAAAAGCATTAAAATATATCTATATATTACAAAGAGAGTTTGTGTTATCACACAAACTCAGAAGCGGGCCCCGTCGAATTCACCCATGGACCAGTTATATTCAAACCATGGTCTTGTTTTGATCAAGTATTAAAATTTCAAAAAATCATTTGGCGTTATTTTTCACTTAAAAGCAAACAGAACAACACTTTGCGGCATTTTTAGCTTGAGTGTTGGCGACATTTTAAATTCTCATAAATTTGGAACAGTCCGTTACTTGGCAAATATGATCACACGTTTTTCATCATTGTATCCACATCAACTTTCAATTGCTCTTTTGCCTACTAATAATTGTTTGTTTCTTTCTTACATATTTAAGTATAAGGTCAAAAGAGTTTAAAAAGTATAACAAAGTTGAACATGAAAATTAGCTGATGAAAGAACCTGAGACTGCAAGCGTCACGCTTTATTTGTTTCGTAAAAAAAGGTATTAGGCTAAGGGAAACAAGATAGTTTTAATTCTGCTGAAGTCTCAATGTCTCCCACATGTGCAACATGTGACCAGTCAAAGGCTAAAATGATCATAACACACAGTAATTGAAGAACAATATTTGCCGAATGCAGCTGTTACTAACAAGGAAAAATAAAACACAATAGTATCTAGAGCTCACTATTTTCTGGAATTAGCTTAAAAATATTTTAGCATTTTTATCAAGATTGAAAGATTTAAAGGGTTATATACTTTATATAGAATATATAAGGCTTATAAATATTTTCTACAAAGATTATATTAACTCACTCTGTTTTTCTGTCTGTCTGTCTGGTAAAAAGTTTGTACACGTTATTTCTCCCACACTCAATCTCAGATCAAGCTGAAAGTTTGCACAATTATTTCTTTTACCTGACGAGACAAGAATCAATTAAAAAAATCAATTAGTTAATTGACTATTGGTAATTAATTATTTTGTTTGGTATCTCAATCAAGGGAAAGATTTGTACTTGACTGAAGTGATGAAGCTGAATTAGTCCCTTTATAGGTCGTCGTCTGAGTCTTATTGAACATAACATGCAAAATAGGATGTGAAGATAGAAACAATTGATACCGATACAATCTTCCATGTTCATAAGCTTTCCGCTAGCAAAGTGGTTACCGTGTTGGCTTGAAAAGCATGAGAGGTCTTGAGCAATGAGCTCGAATGCAGGTCATTCCCCCTTTACTTATGTTTATAAATTTTGTAATGTTAGTCTGGATCTATCACAAATTTGCTTACATGACTGATCCAAACTAGTTGATACAACTACCCCTATTATAAGCTTTGATATTGTGTGTGTTTTTAAAGCGTATTTTCCATATTTTCTTGTTATAGGTTTACTTTCTCTCCTTATGCTGGGGTATAAATTAATTAGTTAATTAAAATGATGTTTCTATGTTGGATTCTAATGGACTGCAATTAGGTCTTAAAACGAACTTATTAGAAAGAACAGTCTGGCTTCGGGAGATAACTAACTTATTTCCAAGTTATTACCGAATTATTTTCAAGTTATGGTGCGCATCCAGGAGCAAATAACTCAACATTATCTCCACACCTGACCAAAACAGTTATCTCCTCCTTGATGCCGCACTGTACGGAACTGTCCCACGACTTGCCTCATGTAGACCATATCGGAAGCAAGATTCTGGAAAAGTGTGCGGCCTGCGGCTTATCTTACCGTTAATTCATGTGATTAAGTCTTCCAGACAGAAGACCCATTGACCTGAAGCTGACGGAAATAAAATTAACTCTATGAGAGAAAAGAAAAACAGAAAGAGGAAAATATTCTCAAGGAGAAAAAAAAAAATGGTGATTTTGGATATTACAAAGTCTTGTTGGACTAGTTACTGAGGAAACATGAGTAAGCATTGATGTTTTGTTTTTGTTTTCTAGTTACGTATAGATCTATAGGATTAGTAGACATGTATTTTTTGTGTTTTCTTTAAAGTTGTAGACTTTAATTACCTTAGCATCTATCTATCTATCTATCTATCTATCTATCTATCTATCTATCTATCTATCTATATATCTATATATCTATATATCTATTTATCTATATATTTATATATATATCTATTAATCTATTAATCTATCTATCTATCTATCTATCTCTCTCTCTCTCTCTCTATATATATATATATATATATATATATATATATATATATATTATTCCGTTCATTCATTCATTTATTCCTTCATATCCATTCATCCATCCATTACTCCAAACACCCATCTGTCTAACCATTCATCAATCTATCCATCAATTCAGCCATCCATCCATTCATTCAGAAATTTACATTAATTTATTTAAACGCCTATTTATATTTGTTTTTTTTTTTTAGATGCAGAATTTATTCATTTATAAGTATGCATACATACCAACATATTGACCTACTTTACATACATGTATGCATAAACATTCACATGCAAACTTACATCCATGAGGTATAAATCAAGTCAAGCTTCATTCCAAGCTCTATAAGGTCTATCATTGAGATTTTATCGCTCAAAGCTTACGATCGTATATCAGGCTAGAAATTGAAATTGTTCAAAACACAAAACAGAAAAAAAAAAATTAATATAAAGGAAAAACGAAACAAACTGAGCATTAAGTTTTATTTCATGAGCAAGTTGTCTCCAATCTCTCGGATGTAACAGCTTTCATTTATTTAGTATCATTACATGCAGATGGTTAATTCAAGCTTAAAGACTGTCTTTATAAATTGCATTATATTTATGTTATCGTAAAAACAGATTGTTTTAGACCTATAGAAAACGACTCTCTAGTGCTTCGTTTTTGTTTAGCAGTTGTCCATATTTATGCTAAATTTATGGATGGTGGCTAAACGGGGTGAATTCCATATTTTATTAGACAGTGTACAAAGCATTGTGATCTTTCATCTAAAAGAACTAAAAAAATTTTAATTGAAAAATGTCATGAAGGTATGGTCCAATTAATTTTCTACCTTTAAAACGACTCCTTCAAAACTCATAGCAATCAAGAAAAGATAACTGTGTGCTGGTAAAGCAATTTGAAATTCAAAAGCCTCCCAGTGCACAACTTCTTGAACAAGTAGGACGGTCTAGTGAGCATGTAGTCTAGTTCTGTTTGACTTCACAACAGTGAGTCTAGTTCTGTCCTAGTTCACAACAGTGAGTCTAGTTCTGTCCTAGTTCACAACAGTGAGTCTAGCTCTGTCCTAGTTCACAACAGTGAGTCTAGTTCTGTCCTTGTTCACAACAGTGAGTCAAGTTCTGTTTGACTTCACAACAGTGAGTCTAGTTCTGTCCTAGTTCACAACAGTGAGTCTAGTTCTGTCCTAGTTCACAACAGTGAGTCTTGTTCTGTCATAGTTCACAACAGTGAGTCTAGTTCTGTCCTAGTTCACAACAGTGAGTCTAGTTCTGTCCTAGTTCACAACAGTGAGTCTAGTTCCAAGCATGGGCTGCTTCTTAAGCTAGCTACTCTATAGTACGTGTGCCATGTGTAAGAACCCAAATCTTGTATTTTATAACTTATCCTGTGGTTTTGACCGCTGTCCAATTAAAGTTTCAATGTAGTGCATTAAATTAAGTTTACTAATATGACATCATTTTCTATAAAATACTCTGAGGAATAGTTATTATAAAATGTAACTTGTAGTGGTTAATGTATTTTTACAATGCTCACTCTGTCTGCCTGGTACAAATTTTGAACATGTTATTTCTTCCACTTATCATTGTCGCATTAAGTTAAAACTTTCCACAATTATACATTGTTCTTAACAAAATATGAATGAATAAAAAAAAATTAACCAATTAGTAAATTAAAAAGTTTTATAACGTAATTAATTTTGCTTGATATTAAAAAAGGGAAATAAATCTTACAGTTGTGTTGGTGGATAGATTTTTTTCTAGGTTTTGTGGATAATAAAAAAAATAATATTATTAATTTCTCTGTTAATTAACAAGCCTATTTTCCATTGTCTAGAAACAGGGCTGGTTTACATATTGCGGGGCTCAATGTAATGGATGCTTGTGACCCCCCCACCCTTTCTATTTTTTTTTTACAATAACGACTATTACTATTAATTAGATCATAATATCAAGATTTATTATACAACATGCCTAGGAAGCAGCTCAAATGTAATAGGCGCTATTGGGTTAATCAAATTTACGCGACTAACGTCAATTGCATGATACACTAAATAAGTCCTACATCTTTAAAAGCCTGTGACAAGAGCCATGACTGATACTTTCATAGCGATATGCTAAGTTTAAATGGTGGGGCCCCAACCAAGGCTCTGGGCCTTATTTGAAGCAATCGATCAAATCTGCCTAAGGCCGGCCCTGTCTAGAAATACATATTGTCGAATGAAACAAATAAATATCTTTATGTTCATGCTACTAGTTATGATTTTATTGGTGTTTTGACGATGTTTCACTCATGACCTAGACAACACTCTAACCACTCACCTTCCTTTTTTTAACACCTGCATAGATTTCAGTCTACAAACACACCTGGCATGATTCAACCGCGTCCCGGTGTAAGACTGCTTACTTTAAGGTACTTCACAATCCTTAGTTTGTTTCGTTTACTTCAAATAATCTAATTTTTAAACAAGATCCGAACTTTTAATTTAACCGGAAGTGAATGTCACCACAGAAATAAACTGTACAAATAAGTCATTTACTTTCTAAGAGCAGACGATTGAAACTATTGACGTCAGTTCCCTGAAGTAATTTCTCTCCAACAATATTTGTAAATATATAAATATCTCTTCGAAAAGAAATCGGTTGCTATGCAACACTTCGTGGTTATAGTTTTTGTAGTGTTTCCCAAACTATTTTCCTCGGAACCCTGGTGTTCCTCGTAGCCTGAATAGGTGTTCAACAAACTACTAGAATAATGAACTACTAGGCCACCACATGAATTAATCTCCCTAAAAAATAAACAAAAGTGTTCCGGTAATTACTCAGAATGTTCGAAGTGTTCCGTTAAGGACAAAGTTTGGGCATCACTGGTTTAGTCAATATTTAGATCTTAAAAAGTTGTGATCGCTATAGGGTTACTTCCCTTGATTCCTCAATGGATGAAAGATGGATAAAGTGGTTATGTTTTCATTTTCTTTGGCCATTATATTTTCTATAAGTAGTAGTAACTTAGTTCTGTCTAGATGCTGGACCGAGGTAACGTAGTTTACAGTACGAGCTCTCCTTTTGACGTTACTTTTTGTGATTAAGACTTCTCTGGATGAAACTTACTTGCTGTCTGCCTACGTCAGTTGGAACTAGATCTTAACTTGACTTTCTCTTTCTTGTGACTAGATGCACACACTCGCTTCCATGTGTGTCTCTTATAGCGTTCTCTCGCTCTCTCCTCGTGCAATGTCTACTACCACTACTCATTAAGTCAACTGGTATTTGTATTGAATGTATAAGAAAGTTTAGGTTTGTAAATCTTTAGAATATCTTGGTTTTTCTATAGCATATCTTGGTTTTTCTATAGCATATCTTGGTTTTTCTATAGCATATCTTGTTGTTTTTTTCTCTAGCTCCTTTTTTTTTTCTCGTTCCATTTCTTTCTTTCTCCCTCTGTCTCCGCCTCTCCCTCTCTTCTTCTCTGTCTCATTATCTTGAACTTTTTTTAGCCTTGTCTCTTTTCCTCTTTCTCTTTTTCATTTTTTTTTCTTCTCTCTTTCTCTTTTTACAAAGCTTATTTCAACTCACTCTGTTTGTCTGATACGAATTCTAAACACGTTATTTCTCCCATACTCATTCTCGGATCTAGCTGAAACTTAACACAATTATTTATGTTCCTCAACAAATACGAATAATTTTTTTTTTAAATTAACCAACTAGTTAATTAAATAGTGACATTAATTAAATTTGGTTTGATAAAAAAGGGAAATAAATATTACAGTATTGAGAAATATGGTTGTAATAACCAATTAGTTAATTAAATAGTGATAATTAATTAATCTTGTTTGATATTGGAAAAGGAAAGTTAATGTAACAGTTTTGAGATACGTGGCTTTAAATGTGGCGTTCTTCCCCTTAAATGAGCTTTGTTTTTCTTTTTTGGTTTTTAAATTATTTGAAAAAAAATTTTTCGCTTTCCTATTTTATTTTTCTCTTTTCTAGTATCTCATTCTCTTTTTTGTGTCTCAAATTCCTCTCCCGTACACTCTCTTTTATATCTCTCTCTCCCTCTTTCTTTTTCTTTCTCTCCATGTCTACCTCCCCCCCCCCACTCTCTCTCTCTCTCTCTCTCTCTCTTTCACACAGACTAGCAAGTTCACCATGTAATTCAAACTGATCACAACAATACACTACATTACACTCAGGAAAATAGATTCACTGTCTTGGGGTTCACCTGCAGAGTCTGATCAATCTTCAGAACTCTAGACCTATTACCTTTATTTCAAAGGTTGATGACTGAATCATTCATTGGTATAAAGCTAACCAGGGGCGTCGCGGTGTTGGGATGGGAAGGGGTATACTGTTACTGCTGTGCTACATGACAATCGACTTTACCTACTCGAGTTTAATTACAGTTTGATGATTACTGCATCCTTATATATCGTGACTGCCCACTTTTTGTTTACAACCTTGAAAACCATAATTACGTAACAACGTAGTGGTTTTTCACATTTAATTTGAAGATTTAGCACTATTATAGTTAAACACCAAGGTTGTTGTTGTTTAGCTTTATGGTTTTGTCATGCACTAAAGTTGCTTTGTGAATATATCATTTGTGAAAGTTGTCATTTTGTTCTTGGTTGCATCCTAGTTTCACGTAGATCTAACTATGAGCTTTGATTCAAACCAGGCATTTGATCTAAAGGGATGAAATTTTGATCTAAGGGGAGTAACTTTTGATCTAAGGGGAGTAACTTTTGATCTAAGGGGATGAACTTTTGATCTAAGTGGAGAAACTTTTGATCTAAGGGGAGGCACTTTTGATCTAAGGGGAGGAACTTTTGATCTAAGGGGAGGAATTTTTGATCTAAGGGGACGAACTTTTGATCTAAGGGGACGAACTTTTGATCTAAGGGGAGGAACTTTTGATCTAAGGAGATGGAACTTTTGACCTAAGAGGAGGAACTTTTGATTTAAGAGGAGGAACTTTTGACCTAAGAGGAGGAACTTTTGATCTAAGGGGATGAACTTTTGATCTAGGGGGAGGAACTTTTGATCTAAGGGGAGGAACTTTTGATCTAAGGGGAGGAACTTTTTCTAACAAAATTGTGCATAAAAAAGTAAATCTTTAGAATCCAAACATTGTTGTGACTTGTTTTTTTAAACAATCTACTATTCAACAAGACAATATTATTATTACTATTATTATTATAGCTTTTATATAGCACTACTTTCATGCTTATAGCATGCTCAGAGCGCTTTGGTCCAATCTCAATTGTGGACCAGTGGGGGGGGGGGGGGTATCTAGGAGTTGGTTTTCCGTGCTGCCTTTTCTATAACATTGAGATATATGGCTGTAAATGTGGCATCATTCTCCTTAGATGAACTTTATTTTCGTTTTTGGTTTTTATATTTAAATTTTTAAAATGTTTCTCTTTTTCTTATTTTATGTTTCTCTTTTCTAGTATCTTAGTCTTTTTTTTTTCTTCTTTACACTCTTTTCATTATCTCTCTCTCAACAAGTTAAAAATTCGTTCTCCTTAAAAAAGAAATGAAGAGTCAATTCATTGGCCACTTCCCAGTCTGAGCTTGTGGTTTGTACTCTCAATGATCGCGGGCTTGAATTCTGTTCGCCCCCTTACCCTCTGTCCTGTAGGAGGCTTGAGCTGGAATCTGATCATCTTCAATTCTGAAGAAACGCTCGAAACATGTAAAACAAAGAAACAAAATAATGCGCATGATTCCGACGCTATAATGAGGTCACTGACAGTGCATTAATTAAAGGTGACTTACCTGTATAGAACATACTCGTAACTCAAGACAAATACGTAACTTAAGACGTATGATTCGAATAAACCCGCTTAGGCGCAATCCGATTAACAAACATGTTATTTAATCTCCGGAACAAGAGAGCATTTCCTATATGTATTAAACTCGAGTTTTATAAAGTATTTTTAACATGTTTTTATGATTAGACACCTTCTTTCCCCCAAGCACACCAGTGTGGTCAATGAAACCATCTGTTACCTAATCCTACATGGGTTATATCAAACAATCACTTTGTTGTATGGAAGAAAAAGAATTAATACATTATGAATACGATTATATAGTTCAAGCTGGTATTATTATTTGATTATTACAATTTAAATTTTTAATCAGTTTTCATTTTCCAACTGTTATTAGCGATTTGTTTTATTGTTTTTTTCCCTATATTTCCGCTACTATTTTTAAAACGTTCTTTCTAGACAAGGGAAATAATTCACTAGTATCACTATTTTATTGTTATATATGCTACATACTGCAGCAGACTTTACCTAATAAAATCTTCTATAACAATTCTAATTGATACAGTTCTAAACTGTTGATCCACAGTTTTAGTTCGAATCCTGGTGTGCATTAAGATTGTTAATGAAGACATCCCACTAGACTTCTAGGCTTGCAAAACTGTTCGTAAATGTAGAACTGGCCACATACAACCAGGAAAACAGTTGGCTAGTAAAATCAGCAGATTGCAACCTGTGAATCGACAACAAAGAATATACTAAAAAATCTCTTAAACACAACTTTTTAAAAATTTAAAATTGATTTCTTGATTTCTCTGAAGAGCTTGTTATGTAAGTGTCTTGAAACTTTGGATCAATATTTCACATCTGTATTTATGTTAATACTCGATTAGTGAGTACAAGTAATTAACATATAGATCATAGGCTTAAAGACTTTTAGACTTTTAAGGCTAGCCATTTGATTTATAAATCTGTAAATGTATAGACCTGTAAACTTATAGACCTTTAGACATGTAGACTTATAGAACTATAGACCTTTATCTCATCTTATAAAATACAGACGTTACTTCAAAAAAGAAGATTATTACGCCCAACGCGTATCTCTAGGTCTATCTAGTCATGCATATTAATCCAAGACGTAATCTTGACCAACTCCTTGGTTTTCCTGACTGATTCAGGCAACGCATTCCATGCTCTAAGACCTATAGACTTGTAAATTTAAAGACATATAGACCTCGTTTCAAAGTTATAATAAGCTTCTCGCCACAATAATCAATGCTAAATATGTTTTTAAACTAATGTGTGTTTGAAAGGATCTTGAAATAGCGAAAAAAATATGGCTGACATAATGGCTGACAACATTAGGTTAATGAAGCTTTAGGCACAATTAATTAATTACCCTTATAATTTAGTCTCGCCTTGTATTGATAATGTCTGTGTTCAACAAGTCTATCAGATGTGTGTGTGCGTCTTTAACAAATCTATGTGTGTGTGTTTAATAAGTCTATCAGATGTGTGTATGTGTTTAACAAGCCTATGTGTGTGTGTTTAACAAGTCTATGTGTGTATTTGACAATGAGCTAACAGAAAAACAGTATCTACATTAACTACCTCTTTGTGTGTTCGTACGTCTGCGTGTTGGGGTGTGGGCTCTGGTGCACCAAGGCTGGCACTTTTACAATTTTAAGACATCTCGTTTGTCCTTACTTTTATTCTTCCACATAAATAATGTGAATATATCTCTAAGGTCAGCTCTTGTATGTGATTGTGAAGTTGACAAGTCTTGCTTTGAATTTGGCGCACTAAGTAAAAGAAACAAACAAAAGAATCATGTACTACTACTACTGGGGCTGTAGTCACATTACAACTAAATCACAGCATCGTATTATTAGTTTTCCCTTTCGGACAGGCGCGGCTTAATTGATCAATTACATGTAACCAAAGAGACTTCAAAGTTTGTATATTAGTTGATCATCTACTAAACGCACGAAACTCGACGATCGTAACCTACATCTCACGCAGAGATTTCCTTCAAATGATCAATGCAAAATATGTATAACTGCTTCTGCGGAGTTTTAGTGAGGCTGCTACACACAGTTCTAGATTATAGCACATATTGTGATGTTGCTACACTCAATTTTAGCACATATTGTTATTCTGTTGATTTTAAATTGTTCTGATTTTTTTAAATTTTTTTTACCGAACCTTCTGAGTTAAGGAGAAGGGGGACTGCTGTGTGAGCTACAGCATTACGTCCCTGACCAAGGATCAGCCTTACGTCCCTGACCAAGGATCAGCCTTACGTCCCTGACCAAGGATCACCCTTACGTCCCTGACCAAGGATCAGCCTTACGTCCATAACCAAGGATCAGTTTTATATTCATATCTTCTTATCTTATATAATACAGACGTTACTTCAAAAAAGAAGATGATTACGTCCTACGCGTCATGCATTTAGTCATGCATATTAACCAATGACTTAAATTCTGCCAAATCACTGGTTTTCCTGGCTAGCTCAGGCAACCCATTCCATGTTCTAATAGCACTAGGGAAGAAGGAGTATTTGTACAAATTTGTCCTACCATATGGGACGAGGAATGTGCCTTTATCTTTGTGTCTTTCAGAGTATTTTATTAAATTTTGTTTTTGTATTTGAAGATTATGGTTCAGTGTTTTATGTATAATTGCTACTTTACATTTGAGTCATCTGTCCTGAAGACTTTCTAAATTTAGTTATTTTACTAAAGGTGTGACTCTAGTCAAATGTGAATATTCATTTCTTATGAATCTCACTGCTCTATTTTGTGTCTGTTCCAGTTTCTTAATGTTTTCTTGAGTTGAGGGGTCCCAAACGCAGTGTGTGTATTCTATTATTGGCCTAACCAAGGTTAAATAACATTTTAGTTTTATGTTCTTAATTGATTTATAGAAATTTCCATAACCAAGGATCAGTCTTATATCCATAACAAAGGATCAGTCTTATATCCATAACCAAGGATCCGTCTTACGTCCATAACCAAGGCTATGCCGTTCATTTTACCCAGAGTGTCATCGAGATTATGTAAATCGGATTATCATTGACACTTTTTGTTTTTATTAGATGACCGCGATAGACAGACAGACAACTTAAAGACACAGGCTTTTTTTTCATACGGAGTAAGTGATATAATTACATATACCAGAATATTGAAACTTTGTTTTTTTTTAAAACAGTGATATTCAATAGGACTAATACTTATTTTGATACACTTATTTAAACAGGAGTTCGATTAATACAGCCAGACTAAGTACACCATAATAACTAAAGTGGATTTTTCTTTTCATCTAAAGCGTACACACTCTTGCATGTAAATTCTTTAGTACAAATGCACATGTACAAACACATACACTTGGTTCCTTGTCCCAGACTGATGACTTGAACAAGCGATGAGTGTTACAAAGTTAAAACACACACCTCAGTTCTGACATGTTGATAGGTTCTTTTGGTTTGTTTTGGTGTTAAACCATTTTGAAGAGTAGGGGTTTGAGACTAAGTCGTCTGCAACGATTCAGATACACCCTTAAATTAATAGAAACCTGTGAGGTTAGACACAGTGTTTAATTATTAGGTCAAATGTACAGCTGTAGACCTTTAGACATATCTACTAATTTACTAGGCGCTGTAATTCAGACTTGAACAAGTGTAGGTTTAGAGATTAGACTAAATCCGATTTTAGGGCTGTTAATTTGAGCTCCTTTTTTCTATTTCTCAACGCGGCATAAATTATCTTTACCTAAAAATCTCTTTGCACTAACGCTAAACATCTGGATGGCTGCCTGGCCGTGTAGTCAGATCTTCGGACTGTCATTACGAAGTTCCCAGGTCTGAAACCTGCCCGCTACTATCCCCTGCGTCGTACAAGAGGCTTTTTTAAAATCATTTCTAAAGGAATGTCGAAAACCTCCAAATCAAATCAAATCAATCAACCTTAGTAAAGCTAATCATTCTCTTTTCCATAAAAGTGTACCTTTGTTTAATTTAAATTTAAACATCTCCATACAAAAACCTAAACATTATCTCTTTGAATACCATAGCAGCATTTGTATGTTATCTTAGACCATGTTATGTTAGTAGCACTGCAAGGAGTTTTTAGAAATCCTACTATGTTGCAGAATTCGTAAACATAAAATAAAAAATAAATGAATAAAGAATGGAGAGAAAAAAGATTAGGATGACCTGATGAGTTCATTTGATTATAGTCATGAGCTTGTCTATGCTGATTTAGTCTATTAACTCCTTCAAACTTATCAGTTGTGATATTTGCAAAATAGGGAAAGCCAATGGTCTAAGTCTAAATGTCATTGACAGAAGAAGAAACAACGAGGACAGCCCATGCACACAGTGCTGGATTTACCTAGAGGCAACATGGATCCCGCTTGCCTGTGGGCCTCAAAAAAAATTACAAGGAAATTTTCAATAGTTTTGACGAAAGAGCACATAGAAAAACTGCCTGTACAGCAAATTACAAATCTCTATTAGTAAAATTTCGCTCCTGTATGCTGATGATTTTTAATCAAATTTTATATCTCACACAAACACACACACAGATTTATCATAATTAGTTTCATAATGTGACTCTGAATTGTCCAATAAGAATGATTTTTATTATCATTAAATTAAAACATAATTTTTACGAGAAAATTTAAAATCATTTTCAATTTATACTTAAAAGGACTCGCTTTCGTTAAACCTTAAGTGGCATTACTACATGTTCTGAACAAGATGAAACCAATACAATGAGACGATATCTCATTAGGCAATGTTTTATAAAATTGTTATAAGACAATAGTTCAAAATGTTCCTTAGATAAGACCCCGTTTAACTTCCCTTTTTTTTAAAATCTTAAACGAGACAGAGAACAAAAACACTCTAGCCACTTTTCTCAAAGTAGACTGCTAAAAAAGGTTGTAGGGAGTGTTTGCTGTTCATATCAGTAGCAGTGATGGGACTCCGTTTTCAAACATTCAACTGAGCATGCTCTAGTGCCGGAGTTAGGACTTCGAGGCCACAAATAGTTGGGTTTTGGAGAAAAATGGAGACACAATTCTCAAGTGCCTGAGTTAGGACTTCGCGTGTACAGATAGTAGGGTTTTGAATAGAAATGGAGATGCAAAGACACGTACACCTACATATAATTTTAGAACAGACCAGGCACTAGCTTGTCCAGTTGTTCAGCTTGGTCAAGGCGGAACGAAATCTTTGTCTTGAATCATGACAAATAAATATGTGTGCGTCTGTGTGTGTGACTATATGCGTGTGTGTGTCTGTGCGTATTGGAAACTAAACTAAATGTGACATTAAACATTTCAGTGTATTTCTAGTGAGGTGCCTCCTGAAGAATGTGAGCCTCCTGCTTGATGTCAGGGTAATAGAAGTAGGCATGTGTCTTGTTAGTTCGAGGCCTGTAGACCTTCACCTACTAAACCAATGAATACAGATGTTATAGTGTAAAGTACCAAAATGCTTTAAAAAAATAATAAAATATACTTATTAAATCTTAGTATGATAAAAGTTTATAACTTTACAACGATGCAATGATCATAATAAACAACTAAACACACGACAGTATACAATATATAACAAATATATAGTCGCTATTTTTAATCAATACAGTCTTATTTCCAAAAAAAAATAATAATTACTTATAAATGGATGCATTGATTCGATCACTTTTACTTTTGTCAATCCAAGAAGAATTAGATTGATACTTGTTCACTGTGTATATATCAATCCATGAAGTGTTCGCTTGACACTTCTTTAATATGTACATTTATCAAGTCATCAAGAGTTAGCTTGATACCTGTTCATTATATAAATATTAAGTCAAATAGAGTTATCTTGATATTTGAATGTAAAGAAGACACATAGGCTTGTTCACAAATAGATACCTGTTGCATAATACTAAACAAATATTTGATCTATGATATAAGTATTTATACTCATTGGGTGAATTAATTTGATCACATAGCAGACTTCAAAATCGAGTACATGGCGCAGATTAATAGTATCCATGCCCCATCAAAAAAAGGTACCAACTAAGATTGTCTGGACATGAGTTCGTATATAATTTTATGCGGAGCTGTCCGTTGTAGAGCGCTCCTAAAAAGAGAGCTACGTTTTGCAGTAATGAGATATTTGGCAGGAATTTTGCGGTTCTTTATCTTAGATACCTTCATTTGTTTATACATGTTATGAAGATCGAGATCCCATGTTGTTGACTACTTTTATTGTGAATTGACTATAGTTGATCTCATAGTCCATCACTAATTAGCCACGGTCTTAATGGTGTCACCATCACAGCAGTTTCTGAGCTGACGTGTCCAATAGAACAGCAACTACAGTCCAGCAACATCACAGGTTCTACCAAGATGTAGAATGTCTGCTGCTCGCTGTCCAGGGTCTTAGGCTCCTGACTGCCCTCAGGATTGACGTTTTATTGCGCTCGATGACTTTGTCATTGAATAATATCCGTGTTTTTTTTAACCTTACATTCTTGTATTTGGATTCTTTTATTTTTTACGCTTCTATCAAGCTTCATTATTTTTACGACATTAAGATGCTTTATCTGCCACCTGACAGGGTGTCATTTAGACAGGTGCCTTTTCTTTCCCTAAATAATGCCAAGTACTAATGTCTCAGATACTTCCTAAGTGTAAAATCCAAATTTTCTATCTGATAAATCCAAGCGTTTTCTCACTCAGCCACTACACCCTTGATATAATTTTGGCCCCTTGTAAGTCAAATATTTGATATAAAATAAAATATTTCTTGACATCAACAATAAAAACAAAAAAAGATATGACTTTTACAAATAAAGTCCCTGACACCTTGCTGACGCTCTAGAGCTGTTCTGGATTTCTTCCCTGACGTGTGCAGAAATGCCTCCAGGCCTTTATTCTTAAACTAGACACTGCTGAGAACTGGCAGGTGCACTGCACCAATTGATCAAAACTGGATTACCTAACCAAGGGAGATGATCTGGTCTTGTCCTGATAACATAAGCACGTGACGGCAACATGGACATTAGGATTTTGTATTTCTTACCCCTTCCAGCCCACCCCAATTTCTGCATCCTAGAACAAAAGACACTCAGGTAACCTGGCACCCCCTCTCTCTCTCTCTTTCGCCCCACCCGCAGTTCTAATCCACTTAAAGAAAGGAATACATCCATCAAACATATATTCACATCTGGCGTTGACTTAGGGATTGCATATGGGCTTTAAACAACTCACGTCACAAAATTCCCCCACAGCTGCCACGCCCCTTCTCTTTCCATTGTCTGCTCGAAAAGAATCAAAATAATCAAATTTCGAGTGTTTTTGACAAAACTACCTGTGGAGCTAATAATAGAAGCCATTGAGGAGCTGGGCAGTGAATGGCTCAGTCTGGCCAGACATCATATAGGCACGCGCTGCAAGAACATCAAAAGGGAGTATTGTTCTCAATTCTCATATAATATACAAATATTTTGACATCAAGTTAAGCGCCAGTTATTATCAAGTTTACAAAACAGAGGCAGACCTAAAAATTATTATATTTACAAATATAAAAATAAAACAGAGAGAACGTTATTGAAAAGATTTATTTTGAGTAAATTTAGAATGGTGAAGTATTTCTACAATTATTAAATCTGCAGACAAAGATTTCAAATAATGACGTCTAGAAACATAAAATAATGAGGTCTAAAAAAGAAAGTTTGAGTTTATACGTTTTTTGGAGGTACCTTCAGAATTGAAGGCCAAACCTCCCGGGGGAAGGCGGTGATCAGGGTTTCAAACACTAAATCATCGAGACGATAGTCCAGAGCGAATATCACACGACCAGGCAAATATAAAAAGTCAAAGGTCTTCAAGATGTACTAAATATAAAAGTCAAATGTCTTCTAGATGTTCTAAATATAAAAGTCAAATGTCTTCAAAATGAACTAAATATAAAAGTCAAATTTCTTCAAAATGTACTAAAAATAAAAGTCAAATATCTTCAAAATATACTAAATATAAAAGTCAAATGTCTTCTAGATGTTCTAAATATAAAAGTCAAATGTCTTCAAAATGTACTAAATATAAAAGTCAATTGTCTTCAAAATGTACTAAGTATAAAAGTCAAATGTTTTCAAAATGTACTAAATATAAAAGTCAAATGTCTTCGCAATGTTCTAAATATAAAAGTCAAATGTCTTCAAAATGTACTAAATATAATAATACTTCCTATGTTTTTTCCAAAGCTTGCAAGTGTCTCTTGCATAAATTGATGTTTTTCTTGATATTTCATTGTATTTGAAGTCCATACACTCTCCACATTTCACCCACTACATCCGGGTTGTTGTTGTTTTTTTCAAATATTTGTCTTTGTAATCGGGCATCCGGTGAAAGGGAGAGAAGGCTAGTGTCAACAGAGGCTGAGTTGAATAATAGATGACTTTCATAGGGTTGACTCCGTGAAAAGAATCAGCTTTTTTTCCGCCATAACATTCCTGAAAAAATAAAATAATTCTTATTTCTGTATTATAAAAGAAGCTTCCTTGTCAATGTTATTTCGGATATGTGTGTGTTTATGTTTCGGGATGGTGTGCAGTCCTCCTTTTGAGTTCTAACAGGCGATTAATATGAGAGAAATGTGTTATTGGAGTTGGTGAGAAATATCTGCATCAAAAAGATTTAATTTTAGAATAATAAGAATAAATAAGAAGAAGAATCTAGAATATTCTTTGATGTTATGGATAAGCTGATATAGACATGACAAGCCCAGATTGTCATATATATAGCTTTTAAACAGGAAACATATAACGTTTGGCTTTAGATATTTAAATATATAATGGTGAAGGTTTCTTTTTTAAGTTCGTGAAATAACAATCACATAACATTGACATAATGTGTTTAACATATACGTGAACTAAAAGCACACCATAGTGTTGAACAATATTCAACACAAACTCTGCCCTGTCTGTTTTTTATAAAAAGCAATGTGATCAGTTGATATGAAGCTATAAAATATTATAATATGCCTTAATTGCTTACACACACTTACCCCATCTCGAAGATCTTGTGAGGCGAAATGACCGCCAAACTTGAGAAAACAGTTTTAGTTCAGATTTGAAAAGTGAAAGAAGTTGTTGTCAATAAGAAAGTCAACTAAAAGACCTATTGGCTATATTGAAATTGTACAGTAAAAGTTCCAAGTACACACATAAAACACACGAAATAAAACAAATACTTCAAAAAAACTAACAAAGCTTATATAAGGGAAAGAACGGCATGTTTACAGATATATATTTAAATACAGTAAACTTTTTTTTATATGAAAACAAAATTAAACAATTACCAATTATGAATTTTAAAAATTGTTTTTTTTATTTATGTGTTGTATAGATAATAATGTATAAGTGTGCAGAGTTTCATTTTGATACGAGAAAGTGAAGTGGAATAAATAAATGACATGTGCAAAATGTGTACCAGACAGACAGACAGACAGACAGAGTTGATATACTCTCACTGTAGAAATAAACATGAACTTGACGTCCTTTAGTTATGATATATTAACACAGACACTTACCTAGTGCACACTTTAAGTTTGACAATACTGAAGTGATTAACAAAGACATTAATGATTGCTAATAATACTATACAAAATGTGACATAGTGCGCACTATGTGGAGAGAGATGGTGTCAAAGAAAGTTATGGACAAGGAAAAAGCGCTGGCCTCATCTCTGGAAGAAAAAACAAAACAAAAAAACGGCTGGTTCCTCTACCATCAAAGCGAATGCCACCTTTGGACCAGAATGTCTCTCCAGACTAAGGTCACGAGACCATGCGCTTAACAGTCACATGACAAATTGATCTAAAGTCACGTGACTAAGTGATCTAAAGTCACGTGACTAAGTGATCTAAAGTCACGAGACAAATTGATCTTAAGTCACGTGACAAAGTGCTCTACGAGATGAACAATAGTCTTTCTGCTATTGAAGGAGCCGAACAATATACAAAATGTTGCACTAATAAAAAAGTTTAGTCTTAAGCTCAATTCTAGTATTAATCTCTCGCCCACCACACTTACACACATAAAACAACTTCGCACTAGAATGCATCCTTAGTTTCTGGCCATGCTATAGTTTTTTGAAGGTGATAGAAAGATAGTGTAGGTTTAGGATATTTGAGCAATAATAGTTTTTAGCATTAAGTCTTGAAAGTAATATTTACAAAAATACATTTTCCACTTAAGGATGTCTCCCTAATTGATGTCATCATGTGCGTCACGCACCCCTCTCATCTCCATGCTACGCCACTGCTGTGACGCTATTTCTATAGGCTACTACAGTAAACTGAAGCCACCTGTCCTGCTCTTCATCCAGACCTCACGATGCCCCCCCCCCGGTGTCATGTTCTGACGTTGTGCAGGGTGGGTAGGGTGCGTAATTCTTCTTCCTGGAGGTCGATTAAAAAATTGCGCAATATCGAAGAGAACGAAATTCGCTTTTTTAGTGAGAAATATTTTATTTTGGTTCGAATCGTGAATACGTTTCATAACAACTTCAACTTGTTAATGCCCATACACATGATCAAATTGCAAGGCAATGGCCTGGTGGTTTATTGGACTCTGAAGGTCTGGAGACGATCAGGACCTAAGATTTATGATCTGCTAAGAGGACCAACTAAAAGGTGTAAGCAAGATGGAACAGCAGATGGTTGGAAGATCCAGTGATACGAGGGGGAGAGTTTGGAATCGATTACCTGAATAAATGCTATAACTGTGTGTGTGTGCGTGTGACAACTTAGAGATTTGACTATCACGTGACATTTTAAGAGAACGTAAAATACAGAACTATCTTATCTTATCTAATACAGACGTTACTTCAAAAAAGAAGATGATTACGTCCTACGCGTCATGCATTCAGTCATTCATATTAACCAGTGACATAAATTCTGCCAAGTCAATGATTTTCATGGCTAACTCAGGCAACCCATTTAATGAACTATTTATCTATCTATCTATCTATCTATCTATCTATTTATCTATCTATCTATCTATCAATGTACTATATATCTATCTATCATTATATCTATCTATCTATCTATATCTATCTACCTATTTATATCTATCTCTCATCTAATCTATCTATCTATCTATCCATCTATCAATCAATCAATCTATCTATCTATCTATCCATCTATCTATCCATCTATATCTATCTATCATCTAATCTATCTTTCTATCTATCATCTAATCTAATTATCTATTATCTAATCTATCTATCTATCAATCTATCCATCTATCTATCAATCAATTTATCTATCTATCTATCTATCTATCTATCTATCTATTTATCTATCCATCTATCTATTCATCTATCTATCAATCAATCTATCTATATATCTATCTATCTATATTTATCTTTCTATCTATCTAACGAACACTTCTTAATCCAATCACTTCTTTCAGTCTTTGAGTGGTGCTACTCACGTTACAGACTGCTGCTCTGTTAGTTCATTGAGTTCATAGTCCAGGCTGGTATGGAGGGGTAGAAGTAGTCTGGACAGTTTTAGTTTTGCTGTAAAAAAAACACCAAGTGACCATTCACTGACCATTCGTTTCCCACGTACAAAAGCAAAAAGATCAAGAGAACCTCCCCAAGTCTCCCCACTGCCTCCACGGATCCGCCTGCTACACTGGTCTCTTTAATCAATCACGTGACTTCATTAATTCACTATAAGACCCAAAGGTCGTCTCTTTCTTCTTCTACTGTCCTCTAGAAGTTGGTCCTAGACTCGACTACAGAAAGAAGAAGAAAAAATGATGGGGGGGGGGGGGTTTTGAGGGGTGACAGTGTAGAGGGAGGGTCGATGCCCGAGTCTGCCATGGCCATAGACACATCAATAATGTACGTATAGGATGGAGTGTGGCGCCCTAGGTGGGACCTTCACCACTGACATGAACTGCCCTGGAGCTTGGCATTTGGTGTAAGACTGCACATATCGTAAAATAAAGACAACTCTTGGTAAAGAAAACTTCCCTAGGACTGTTGCCTAGTTCTCAGGGAGCAGGGGGAGACATGAAATAAAAAGGGGGGGGGGGGGAAATATGACATAAGTAAAGAGAATACAATTGAACAAAGGGAGAGGAAGTGGAGCACAAAAAGTGCTGGGTGACAAGTGACAAGCTCAATACTTTCTTATGGATCTTTTGACAAGTAAATTAGTGTAGGCGTACTATCTATACAGTGTAGAAACTTATAAAATGTAAAAATAAATCTAGACAGCTTATAACTTTTATATAGGTGTTTGTATAAAGAAACATAAAATCATGAAAGTTTAAACAAGTTAACCCTTTATCTCCGCAATTATTTTTCCACATTAGGACAGAATTGTTAATGTTTGACATTTGTGCATTCTACCTTTTTATGATGAAGCTTTTGTTTGTGATCACACAACGTTTTCTTTTTGGTATAGAAAGTTGAAAACAATGCAAACAACACAAATAATAGCTTTTAAAACCAAAAATAAATTTCATTTCATCGGGTCCAATCAGCGAATGTTATCGTCCACTAGGGAAGAGAGACTAGAATGTACGTGTTTTGTCACACATCTCTCGATTGATCAACAGATATTTAACTCTCACACGGCTGTTCATTAACTTAAAGTACCTCTGACCAACTCGTGATTTCATTAGAATCTTTTCATCCTAAAATCCGGCACTGTACCTTGACAGACACATGACGGCTAAAATCCGGCACTGTACTTTGGCAGACACATGACGGCTAAAAATCCGGCACTGTACTTTGGCAGACACATGACGGCTAAAATCCGGCACTGTACTTTGACAGACACATGACGACAAGCTGTAACCAAAATTATTTTCACGTGAGAGTTATTTACAACCTCTACGTTGACCTAGATACACACTTATCTTTTTATCTTATATGATACAGACGTTGCTTCAAAAAAGGAGATGATTACATCCTACGCGTCATGCATCTGGTCATGCATGACTTAAATTCTGTCAAGTCATTGGTTTTCCTGGCTGGCTCAGACAACCCATTCCATGCTTTAATAGCGCTAGGGAAAAGAAGCATGTGTACAAATGTGTCCTAGTATATGGAACGAGGAATGTGCCTTTATCTTTGTGTCTTTCTGATTTTGGATTGTTTAAGGACTAGATTTGTTTGTACGTAGACATTTTATTCTGTCCTACTCACACACAACTTTTCCAACTCTCTGCTCTCAACTAAAGACGGCGACCTTCAAGACACGATTAAACGCGGGGAAAAATAAAACGCCGTGAATTTGAAATAAAAAGATAATCTTCAGTGACACAAACTTGACAGGGAGTATTGACACTGGTGACTTCAGAATATAGACAACTTTCCGTTCCCTACCCTGGAAAGGCTTGAGTGGACCCCGCAATTCACAGTTCCCTACCCTGGAAAGGCTTGAGTGGACCCCGCACGTCACAGTTCCCTACCCTGGAAAGGCTTGAGTGGACCCCGCACGTCACAGTTCCCTACCCTGGAAAGGCTTGAGTGGACCCCGCACGTCCCAGTTCCCTACCCTGGAAAGGCTTGAGTGGACCCCGCACGTCCCAGTTCCCTACCCTGGAAAGGCTTGAGTGGACCCCGCACGTCACAGTTCCCTACCCTGGAAAGGCTTGAGTGGACCCCGCACGTCCCAGTTCCCTACCCTGGAAAGGCTTGAGTGGACCCCGCACGTCCCAGTTCCCTACCCTGGAAAGGCTTGAGTGGACCCCGCACGTCCCAGTTCCCTACCCTGGAAAGGCTTGAGTGGACCCCGCACGTCCCAGTTCCCTACCCTGGAAAGGCTTGAGTGGACCCCGCACGTCCCAGTTCCCTACCCTGGAAAGGCTTGAGTGGACCCCGCACGTCCCAGTTCCCTCAACTTAATTCTCAATCGTCTTATTGTTTGCTTTAACGTCTGCAAAAAGGGTCATCGGCCTTCAACTTCACACACACACAAAGTGGGTCAAAGACTTAACGTCTGGACCTGATGCTCAGATCAATCAATACAATATTCTGAACTCCGTTCTGCTTTCTCCATTCTCCTCTCTACCTTGCCCCACCCCAAACCTTCCCTAGTCTATCCAGCAGGGGGAGGGGTGGTCGCTGATAGTGGTGGAAGTGTGGAATGGGGAGGGGGGACGGGTGGAAGTGTGGAATGGTCATCTTAGAGCCGGTCAAGAAAGCATGTTGGGCTTTTTATTTCGCTTCAAATACAAAGTAGACTCCATTCAGTATTGATACGTCTGTCCTATTATTGTGCTAGACCCAATCAGTGCCGACCATAGGCATAGGCAAACAACAGGCGAAATAGGGCAGCCGCCAGGGCCTCGTTGGGGGCCTCGCACAGGTCTCTAAACAATATTTTAACTCTTTCTGTTATAAAAAAGACATGCATTCCCCTTTAATTCGATACAAATAAAACATTTTCGAAAACGTTATGGAAGCTTAATCCTAACAGAACAGTGAAATTGTAATGAGCGAAATGAAGAATTCCATCGAAACGTGGACATATAATTACGAGAGTATGAGTTAAGAAAAGAAATATCAAAAACTTGTGCCAAATGTTATTGTTGAAGTAAACTAAGTTTTTAATTCACTGCGTTATTTTAGTTTTTCGCTGTTTATCTTTTTCTTTTCTATTTCATTTTTGGGCCACCAAATTCACTTTACCTAGGGCCCCATATTGTCCTAAGGCCTGTCGTGGTCCAATGTTGTGCTAGGCCCAGTGCTGTGGTAATCCCAATGCATCGTTAGACCCAATGCTGGCTTAAAGTTGTGTTAGATCAAGTATTGTACGTTATACTACATTGGACTGGAACTAAATCATATTGGTCATTGAAGAGCTAGACTCTCTTGTTTGGGTCGAGTCGAGTTCAACAAGCAATTGTCTGCTCCCTGGTTTGTGTTCAGTTTGTTTCTAGTTGTCTTTCTTTCTCTCAAGTACAATTTCTTTCCCTTGTTTGAGATACCAAACTAAATAATTCATTACAAATAATTAATTAATTAATTGGTTAAGTCTTAAAATTGATTCTTGTGTTGTCTGGCGAAAGAAATAATTGCACAAAATTTCAGTTTCATCCGAAATTGGGGGGTCGGAAAAATAACGTGTACAAACCTTTTAGCAGACAGACAGACAGACAGACAGAGTGAGTTGATATAAGCTTTTCAAAAATGTTTCAATAATGAAGATTATCATTAATTAGACTTAATTCCTATTGAGTCTAAGTGAACGTCTTGCCAATTGTTGCTCTTAATGTTCTATTCTAATAAATGAAAATGTATGAATGTATCTTTGTCGTTTTATTTCTCTTCACAGCTTGATAGACATGACTGTATTTGCTAGTAAGGACATCTTTTATCGATTTATTTGTATTGTTCGCTATGTCGTTTCGGCAAAATTTACCAAAGACTTTTTTTGAAATGCTTAGATCTACATTGTATTTACATATGTTTTTTAAAAAAATACTTTTATCTTCAATTACCAAATGTCTAAAATCTAATATATTTTAAAAACTGAAATTTTTCTATTCAAATATGTGAAAGCTGAATACTGACGAAAAAGTGTTAGTGACGTTTCTTGTAGCTACTGTGACTGTGATAGGTAAAGACCAAATAAGTAATATCGCCCCAGATACTTTAATTAATGAAAACATTCTGACCCAGATTCTGGTTTCAATATGTATGAGGAAATATTTTCTTTTTACTCTTTCAGTATAACAGTGTTTCCCTAACTTTTGAACTTTGTGTACCCCATTTATAATTTTTGTAATGCTGAGTACCCCTTGCATTCCCCCCCCCCCCCCAATTTAATTTAGTAACAGAACATAATAAATGGTATTTTAAAAAATCAACATAGTTAATGAAGTACAACGCGCTTATTCCCGTACCCCTGGGGGTATGCATACCTCACGTTGGGAAACACTGCAGTAGAAGGTGACATTACCAAAACACACAAGACAAAACCCTAAGTTCCATGTTTTCATAACAATGCAGGTTAACATTCTTCAAACTTGATGATCGTTAGGTTGTCTATTGTTCTCTGTTGGAGACACATGTGTCCTACATGCCAAACGTTCTTGACATTGGGATTCGTTTGAAAGTAACCGTCTTTAGTTTTTAAACTTTTTATGGAAGGCCCAGAAATTCCGTAAAAACAGAATGCTCAAATGTTTTAGTTGGGGGGGGGGGGTGCTTTACCAGCTTTCAGATGTTTCATGTCCAACAATGTAGACTTAAAACTGGACTAATCAACACAAACAATGCTACTGGACATCACTCATCATAACATTGTGTATAAGTCATGTGCCCTGCGCCAATGTATACAGGCTGAAAGGTCCGAAGGAACTTTATTAATATGACCTCCACAAGTTGACAGAACGTCACCGGTTTCCAGAGAATAACTTTTATCAATCCAAAGATTATTTTTTCTCATGTTTCCAAAAGGTTTCTTTTTTTTTTATTGATTGTATTCCACCGTCTCAGATTGATTCCCTCACTTTCAAGTCTTGCTTAAAATGCAAGTTATTTCTGAGTTTTTCATTGGAAGCTACTCATTCTCTCTAGGACTTCATCTCACAACAAACTAAATCTCAAAGTTTGAAAAAATTGTTTTTATGAACACGTTTATTGGTAGTCTGAAATGACGTGTAGGCCTACCCATGGGCATAGCCCGGGGGGGGGGGCAGTTCCAACCCCCTGTGAAATGAAATCCCCTCCGTAGGGGGTGGGGGGTTTCGTGACTGATTTTTGCTTTGATTTTGTTAAACCATCACTTGCCCCGGCGCAGCCAAGGGTTTTTGAGTTTTAAACCCCCTCTCAAGGTGGTTTTGAGCTTAAATCCCCCTCTTCTATAAAAAAAATTTAGGCAAACGACAGTCACCTAATTCCATGAGCGTAGCCAAGGGGATCTGGAGTTTAAAACCCCCTTCAAATTTTTTTTCGACAAAAAACCCTATTCAAAAAAGGACTAAAGCATATAACAGTCACAAAATTCTATAAATTCTATGAGCTTTGCCAAGTGGGGTTATGAGTTAAAAACCCCCTCCAGCGGGGTTTGAAGCTAAAAACCACCTCTTCAAAATAAAATTAAAGCAAACTTAAGACAGAAAATTCTATGAGTGTAACCAAAAGGGGCTTTAACTTTAACCCCTCTTCCCCCCCCCCCCCCCCCAGGGCTCTAAGTTTAAAACCTGTGGATAGTTTTGTGGTTAAAAAAAACCCTCTTCATTATTATTCTACAGCAAACAACAGTCACCAGATTCTACGAGGGTAGCTAAAGGGGTTTTGAGTTTTGTTTTTAAAAAAAAACCTTCAGTGATTTTTTAGTTTACCCCCCCCCCCCCACCACCTCCACAACCGATATTTTAACGAGTGTGAGTATGAGTGTGAGTATGTTTGTGTGTGTGAGAGAGAGTGTGAGTACGAGAGTGTGAGTGTGTGTGTGAGAGAGAGTTTGAGTATGTATGTATGTGAGAGAGTGTGTGAGTATGTTTTTCTATGAGAGAGTGTGTGAGTATGTTTTTGTGTGAGAAAGTGTTACTATGTCTGTGTGTGAGAGAGAATGTGAGTGTGTTTGTGTGTGTGTGAGAGTATGTTTGTTTGTGTGGAAGAGTGTGTATGTTTGTGTGTGTGTGTGAGAGCGTATGAGTATGTGTGTGTGAGAGAGATTTCTGACTATGTCTAATATGTGAATGTTTGTGAATGTTTGAAGTTGTTTTGAAGACTTCCTTACGCTTGTCATGTCACAGTGCTCTAAGGTTGGGTGCAGTATGTCTACTACTTCACTGTACTGAAATACATTCACTGTGTACAGACATATTGAACTCACCTGGGGCTAGACTCACCTGACTCTCATTTGTGCACTGACACTGTCCAACGTTCTGTGTGTGTTGACCTTCAAGTGATCTCCATATTAGTGCCAGCCACACGGCAACAAGCCAGCACCAAACATTGCGCCTTGACCAGGTGGACAGGAAGTTGGCATGTGTTGACACACCAAAGGAGAGCTTGGAGATGCTGTTAGATCTGATTCTATTGGTTTAACCAACATAAGAATATTTATAGAGAGAGACTCTCTCTGTCTCTATCTTTCTTTGTCTCTCTTTGTATCACCATTTCTCTCCCTAAGTATCTCTCTTAGATACCTCTCTTTGACTCTTCTGTTTTTCTCCCTCCTTCTCTCATTCTTCTTTTCCTCTTGATTGTTCTCTTTCACTTCCTATATCTCTATTTTTCTCTCTGTCTGTCTCTCTCTCTCTGTTTTTTCTCTATGTTTCTCTGTCTCTTTTTGTCTCTCTTTCTTTCTCTGTATATCTCTCTTGTCTCTCTGTCTCTCTTTCTCTTTGTATGTATCTCTCTTGTCTCTCTTTCTCTGTTTCTCTCTCTTTGTCCTTCAATTTTTCTCTTTCTTTCTTCTCCCTATCTCTCCTTTTCTCTGTCTGTCTCTACCCTCCTTTCTGTCTTCATGTATTTTCATTATAATTTTTATTCTATAACAAACGAAGCATCCGTTTGTTCCTCTATATAAGTATTGTTTTGTTGAAAGCCAGACATCAGGAGATACACACCGAATGTTACGTAAGCTGAAATGGCCTAGACCGTGTTCTAAAGTTTGCCAATGTTCATATTTTTAAGTTTGTCTCGAAGTGTTCACAGCTCCTTGGGAGCTAATTGTGGCGTCCAGTCTTAACAGGGAGAAAATGAGGCGGTCAGTGGGTGACATCTAAAGACAAGATTAATGGCAGGCTTCTAGACAAGCAGCATTGATCTATCACCCACTAACGATTTTGTCCTCCGACAAAGTTCTTGTATTTTTTCCCTCCCTTCTCTCTGTGTGGACCGCAATGAAGATGTCCAGTGATGGACAGTTCCTGATAAAATATAAGATGCCAGACAAAACTATCATGGAGGTTCTCAAACTTTGCGGGTAAATATCAACCAATGGTTCACCTTCACCTATCTAAAACTGTTAAACCGTTGGGGCATCACACAAGATCTGTTAACTGGCTTTCTCCATTCTTCTCTGTCTTTTGCCTTTGGTAGAATTTCTTTCTGTTCCAGGCCCGTCCATTCTTTGATGTTGTCTTCTCATCTCTTTCTCTGTCTGCCTCTTCTCTTTTTTTTTCTTGGGACTGTTCCCAAATCAAAGAAGGATCGCTTGTAGAAATGCTATATCATGAAGTTGTTTGTACAATACACACACACACACACACATTTATATTTATAAATATATATATATATATGTATATATATTTCTAATATTTCTTTCCAATGTGAATAATAGTTTGTTAGTTTACTGCAGTTAATGAATTGGTTAGATCTTTATGTATTTCAACTTTCAAACATTCTAAAAAAACAAAACTTGTATAGTTTTTTTTGTTTTCAACTGTTCCTCCTTTAAACGATATATGTGGTCTATAGTTTCTCATTCTGATATCTTGTAATGCTTCACTATTAAAAGAAATCCTTCTAGAGACCTTGCACTTCGAGTTCTAGTATAGTTCGGCTCATTTTTACATAAAGACGGTGCGCAAAATGTTTATGAACGTGTATGCGTTAGTTCAACCATGGTTCAACTCTTAACTGAATACAAAAAAACATTTGAGTTAAGTGCGGGAATATCCGCTGAAAGCCAAACTTAATTTCAAGATGATTAGAGTTTTTAAAACTGGGTCTGACCAATTAAGTAGTTATGTTTTGCCACAAAGATAAATATGAACTCAGAAATTTGGAGAAAAATCGCTAGAGGCACTTTCAAAATTCTTGTCCATCCAGTGTCTGTCCACCCAGAAAGAGTTAGCAAGCTACTAAGAGAAATTGTTATAATTTAATAACAGTTTTTAGTAATAACAAATAAGCGATGAACCTGAGAGCTTCGTAAATCAATGCGATCGTAAAATAATCCATTTTAGATTATGGGGTTTACAAATGTCAGAAACTAAAAGAGTACACAGGTTTATGTTTGAGTACAATTTGAAACGAGGAACGACAGAAGTCTTTCGTTCTTCCCATTAGAAATGATTGGATGGGGTATATGACGTCATCTAATTGACGGCACCCCTATGTTCTCAGTCTTCTCCTGTATATTGACATAATTTAATTAAAACTATATTATGCAATGTGTCTAGGACTCCAGAAAAAAAAACTTTCTATTTTTAGATGTTTCCGTAAAGTTCTCGTAACCGCAGGCCTTCTGTTTAAAGTCAAGGGCAATTACAAGCAACAATTAAAGTCTGTACACAAAAGTTGATTATCTTCCCTTTTAATGAATTTTTATAAAAACTTATTTTCGAAGTCTTTTACTAAATAATCATCATAGGAAATGTTTGACTAAACACAAAATGAAGGGAAAGTGTGTATGTGTGTTTTCAGTCCATAAGTGTTCTGATTCCGGCTTCTTAGTCTTGAGGTATGCGCGCTAGACTTTCGTTTGGTCTCCTCGTTTGTCACGGGTTCATACCCTGCCCGCTTCCATCCTCTGTCGACCTGCGGGAAGTTTGGGCAAGTAAGTAGATTATTTTTCAAGCATTTCAAGCATTTTACAATTATATTTTTAAAAATTCTCCCCAAACTATTGAATAAAAGTATTTTAATTTCTTAAAGATTTCGTCTTATTGCTTTGTAAGAGCTACATTTCGCTAACTGGATCTCCAACTCTAGTGCTGTAGCTACATTTCGCTAGCTAAATCTCCAACATTAGGGCTGTTGCTACATGTATTTTCTACCCAAGGCCACACCGTGTTGTATTTGAGTGTACTTTGGTGAGATTCCTGTCATCTACAGCAAACAATGAGAATCCTTGGAACATTTTCTATTTGGTAGCCCTCAAAACTCTCGCTGCAGATCTCCACAACAGTTTTTAGCTACTTCCATGACGGTGTCGGAACAGTTAAGGAGGACATTCTGCAATACATTTTCAAGGTTAAAGATTGCTTAAGATGAATAGCTAAAAATAAGTCCATGGTAAAGACTGCAAAATATCTAAATACCTCAGCGAAAGAAAAAAAAATCTGTCGTGAAGCAAAACTTTTTTTTTTGAGAAGCACTTCTATTTATGTTAGCTGGGTTTATTTGTAGTGGTTTAGCTAAAAGTTTTGATAACAGCAATGTCGATATCAGGGAAAATATCCCGGCATTCATTGTTATAACTTTGTCTTGCAAACACCTCCATTTTGTTATCCCACAGTTGTGAGCACAAGGGAGAGGGAAATGTTATGTTTTGTCTGAGAGGCTTCCTGACATTTCAGTCTGCTTAGAGTGTCAGAGAATGGACAGGAGAACAGAAGGTCCATGTTTTTTTTTTGGTCAGTTAAATTATCAAACTGTTAATTTTTGTAGGAAAGAAAGAGATATCTGAATAATCTGTTAAAAAGGATTTGATTAGTTTGGAAAAAAAAAACGCTTTAACTCACCTAGAGATCTGGATATTTAAACGCTTCAACTCATCTAGAGATCTGGATATTTAAACGCTTCAACTCACCTAGAGATCTGGATATTTAAACGCTTCAACTCACCTAGAGATCTGGATATTTAAACGCTTCAATTCACCTAGAGATCTGAATATTTAAACGCTTCAACTCACCTAGAGATCTGGATATTTAAACGCTTCAACTCACCTAGAGATCTGGATATTTAAACGTTTCAACTCACCTTGAGATCTGGATATTATCTGACTCAAACTAAGCAATGTCAAGGACGCTTAATTAAATTTCAGTTTTGACAACTAAATAAAAAATAATTGAGCTACAATTTTAACTTTCAACGTCTGGCGCTTAATCTTCCTATCAAACCTTTTGTTTTACCGCTAGTTTATATCGCTGAGAAACGAATGACTAGCTCGTGGGCCACACGGAGAAAGCTCTAGTTTGACCGTTATATTTTTCAATAAATATATGTAAATTTGTCTAGAGATTAAATCGAGGTCTAGAGCCAACATGTCGTAGTCAGCTGAATTACCGTATTTTTGCGATAACTGAGTAAATTTAAAATTGCTTCAATTGTATTGACGTTTATAAACTTTGCTAATAATTTTAAGTAAATCTAATATAGATTACATCTAGATTCTAGATCTAGAAGTGGATTCTAAATCAGTGCTTTAGGTCTAGTACCAGAATTAGTTGCCCAGTAAGTAAACCTACCAATAAATAATCAAATAAGTCTATTCTAGTCGCTGGCCGAATCAGAAAATGTAGAAAAACTAGCATCTGTGTCACGGGTTCGATAGATCAACGCAGTTTAAAAATTTTTATTTAACTATGTTATTATATTTGAAATTTATTAATGGAGGTATTGTCCTTTTTCTCAAATCTATTTTTTAAAGTTCTTTTTAAAATATTTTTTTTAATCAGAGAGAAAGTCTCTATAGGCTACTGACATTTTTTGTCCTAGAGAAGGGATAACTAAGAAAATGTAGGCCTACAGTTCATAAAATGTGCATTAAAAAACTCTCCCGAACTTAAAAAAAAAAAAACATCTTGCGAACACTTATTGTGCACTAGATACACCAACACAGCTTGTTATTTATAGTTTTTCCGTTTTGTATGAAAACTCCCAATAGTGCGAGTGAAATGGCGTGAATGTATAAAGACATATAGGCTAGCGTGTAACTGTTGTGTAGGAGATTAGAGAGAATGAGAACCGAAACAGACTTGATCTTAGTTTTATTAGCCCGACAGCTTCCCAATTTATTGATACTTATGTAGTAAGTAAGCCATTCGAGGTAGTATCCTCGACCTCTTGTAGTTCTAATCTAGTTTTTAGCCATTTTTTTTTTTTGCACTGATAATGTGAAAAGGTTACAGCGACCGGAAGTGACATCAAACACTGGCTTTGGCCAAAACATTTTCTTATCTATATTTTGTATACTTGTTTGTTTTAAGATAACATTGAAACCAGGAAAGTACACACACACAAAAATGTGTGTGAAGTCGTCCTCAAATGGTGATATCTGAAATGTTTACTTTATTATATCTAAGTGGTAATTTGTTGGATTTATCAATGCCACGGATAAATTCAAGTTCTATCAACATTTTTATACACAACACTAAAAAAATGTGCAAAGTTGAAACTACTCGTTGTCGGATAATTTAGAAAATGAAGTCGAGTGTTTGTTACAAGGGCGGTGAATAGTGTTCATTATTTTGTGTGTGATATTCTGGACGAGGGAATTGCGTGGCCAAGACGACGATTGTTAGTTATTAGATTCAAAGAATGTTAACATATCGTCTTTAATTTAGGAACTGATTTAGAGAAGTGATTTCACTACTAGAAATTTAGAAAAATCTGATAAAATGAAATGTCTGTCTATATATTAACATTGTCAAATTTGTAGATAAAAAAAAAAACATGGTCAGGCTCACTTTATCTTCTGAAAGTTTGCATGAAATAAAATAATTTTTTAAAAGGCTTGTATTTGACTCCGAAGATTAATGAGGAATACAGTATGTGAACTACATATTTTGCCACATCCAGCGCAGCAATAACCATAGTCCGCGGTGGTTGATTTAGATTTTCTATTCGCCGTCTGTGTCTGTCTTCGGCAGTGGATTTTCTTTGGGTCTCAATCGTGTTACCGCTCCAGCTGTCTCGTGCTGAAGCCGCATGCTTCCAATATAAAGTCATCGGATTCAACCCCCTTTTTTTTTATTTAAAAGTGGCCGGATGGCCCAGTTTATTGTCAATTAAACTCAGAATCATAATAGGCTTACAGTATATTTTTTGTATAGTAAATTATATTTCCATAAGCAAACCTGAAATCCATTAATGATAAACATAAAATACCGTGCAATTGAGAATTTTGTTTACCAAACAATAACATACCTTAGTCAATACCCCACTCGTTATGCTAAAACTCTTTAATAATCCTTATCTCTAGTCCACTAACTCTAACCCCTTATAGATTCACTCTTTTCTTATACTAACCCCTAATTGAAGATCTCAAAGATAACAAGATCTTATTAAAAAATGTTTTAACAAAAGTGTATTTCAGTTCAACACAAAATATAACACGTAATGGAAAAAGAAATTAAAATGTGTAGAAATAAAAATAAAAAGTTGACAAAGTAGTTGCTTAATAGTTAGTCTTGAGAATAGGTGTTTTGATAAGTCTTGTTTAATCCTTCCAAAGGGAATAACTATACTTAGTCGATCTATAATCTAAATTCTGGTCTTTTTAGTTTTCAAGCTAACAAGGTATCATCGTTCTGAATGCCGTTGGCTGCTTAGATTCTGTTCGCTCTTTGCGTGGATGTCCAACTTGAATCGTGATGTTTAGACATGAACTGTCCACTCCTCGGAGGTCAGTCTGGGACAATATTTCATTATTGTCTTATCGCCGGTACCATTAGCTTTAAGACCTGGGCATTAGGGACCGAGGCGAGGCGAGTCTATTGCAGTAGCCGAGGTTTCCATCATCAATACTGCTCAGGGGCGGTGACTTAATGACACGCTGTGGCACATGGTCAGTCTGACTTACTTTTTAAATTATCATGGGCGTATCTTATAGAGAAATAGAAAAGTACAGTCTACGTCTCACCCCCCTCCACACACACGCAATAGACAGCAGTAGTCTACGTCATCAAATAAGGTTGACTTGAAGAATAGGGTCGGGGAAGGGGAAGGAATTCTACGGTCCTGTATTTCCAGACCTCGGGCTTTATTTGCAGGCCAGCGAGCAGAAGCACGCACTTTATTGAATGGGACTGGCCTGGGGTCAGCCAACCTTATTGAATGAGTGAATGACCAGCTTGTATTCCTCTAGACGGTTCTGTCTCGTGCCGCGGGGACATCTTTTTCTTTTCTTTTATTCTTGACTGCCTTGGCAAAATTCGATTTTGGAAGACTCTATAAATAGAATTGATGTCAGTATTGGACCTAACACCTGACCACAGAGAACGTGTTCGTTTAGAGCCATGTCCCATGGAGCCTAGATTAAAACTGGTTTTGAAATCAATAAATGATCTGTCAACCTCACACATAATCATTTACAGAAAATGTATAATTTTGACGACTCTTTGTCTCTATGCATAGACACCGATATTTGATATAACGATGAATAATTATTGACTGAGAATATATGATATTTTAAAAATGTTGATGGTGTATATATATACAAAATTGTTAAGTTTATACGTATACTTTGCTTTACAATGTGTAAATTGTGACATACTAAAGTGGTCTTAAGTGGCAGAGTGAACTTTTATAACTCTAATTGAACAGTTATCTCAGTAAACAAACTTTAATACACAAATAGCCCAGCAAAAGTTCTGACTCATGTAATGGTGGCTTCGTTGTGGTAAATATATGTCAGACTTCAACAATTAATCGGGAGATGGTTTGAGTGTCTTCTACAGGGCCAATATCAATATCACCTTGAAGTTGTAAGACCATATGAATAAAATAACTTAACTTATAAACAAACTAAAACACAATGGCGTCACAAAATGTCGCGTTCATAGTTCGTCAACTCTAGTGCGTCGCCACACTAAGTGCCTAACTCTCTGTGGTAAAGAAAGTAGAGACAGTTTTATGAACAGAACTGTCCAATCATAGCTTTTTTTACTGACAGAAACAAAGAATGATACTTCTTTAAAAGAGAAGACATTCACTGATGACGTCAAATTGAAAGACTTTCTTGTTTTCCCCTCGAAACAGATGCAGGGTCTTACGGATTGCTAAGACCATGGAACGTAGGCAATAGAAACAAAAGTCTGAATATGGATTATCTTAAACACAAAGTAGTGGAGAGTTTCCAGGAGTGGACGAGATCCATAAATAGCTTTTTTTTTTTAGTATATCAGGTGTACAGAACACGGAAGTATTGATCAGCAAAGCATTGTCATAAACCATAAAATATTTGTTTTTTGACATCATCTAGAAGTTTGTAGTCTTCCTTGATTTCATATGGTCTTCTATTACACTAGTGCTTTCTTATCATGAGAGACATAGTTCTGACATTTGGTGTCAGGGGCCGCATTCATTCAATTAAATCAAATGATGAAGTCAAATGCAACCATTACTTAAAGGCTTCATTGTTCTCTGTGGGTAGGGAATTTCAGGGTCTGGATACGGCCGCATACCCTAGTCTGGGCATCACTGTTCTATTAGAAAAGTGTTAGATCTAACATTAAAAAAAACACCAAAAAACCTTTAAATAACACTGCAGATCGCGGGCCACCTCGTCGTGTCCTTGTTTATGGAGACTTCTTGTATAATATTATCATCACTTGACTTATTTGATTCACATCATTTGTTATCATCAAAGTATATTTTTTTTATAGCAACATCAGAACTTCAGGAGAATGTAAACATGTTTCAAATCGTTTGTTGCTATTTATCTGATTACCTCCCTTAGATAACAATTTAAAAAAAAATAATTTTTTTTTAAATTAATCATTTTATAGTGGTGATATATTTTCAAGTAACATAAATTTTCTAGTAAAATAAATGTACTTTTTATGCTCATTGTATCTAGCTAATAGTACATTGTATCTAGCTAATAGTACATTGTATCTAGCTAATAGTAGGCCTACATTGTATCTAGCTAATAGTACATTGTATCTAGCTAATAGTAGGCCTACATTGTATCTAGCTAATAGTAGGCCTACATTGTATCTAGCTAATAGTACATTGTATCTAGCTAATAGTACATTGTATCTAGGTAACAGTACATTGTATCTAGCTAATAGTAGGCCTACATTGTATCTAGCTAATAGTGCATTGTATCTAGCTAATAGTGCATTGTATCTAGCTAATAGTGCATTGTATCTAGCTAATAGTGCATTGTATCTAGCTAATAGTACATTGTATCTAGCTAATAGTACATTGTATCTAGCTAATAGTACATTTTCGATCAGTTTTTCATCAATTGAAGTCAATGAATTGTGCATCTGGTCAATTGCAGATCTACATTTTTTTTAAATTGAACAGCTTAGTTTACATAAAAATTTCATTTTCTTTCTTGTTATTGACTCGACTTTAAAATGAAAATAACACATTGTCTTCCTGTTCGAAATTTCAAAATGAGTGCAGTACCTGGAATAAACCGTGTAGACCCGAGTGTGACCTACATATTATGCAAGATTAAATACACATAAAGCCGTTGTCCGCCTCGGGCTATTCAAGAGCTTTTCATTGGGTCTCATACGTATTTCTCAATCGTGAAAGTAAATAATTTTAAATATCATCCATGGCATAAAAGATGACTTGTAAAGTCTTGTGGATAAATTAAAATTAAACTAAATTATGGCTTTTATATAGCGCGAAGCTTATAGCATGCTCAGAGCGCTTTGGTCCAATCTCAGTTGTGGACCAGTGGGGGGAGGGGGTATCTAGAAGAAGGTAAAGTTGGGTGTCGAACCTCGAGCCCCCTTCATAGGTAGCGAAGCCAAGCTAAGCTCAAGCGCACTTAGCCACTCGACCACGCTTCCCACTAAATAAATTAACGTGATTTATCAGATCGAAACACTATGGAAAATTGAGACATTATCATCCTTATTATCTTATCATTTTGACTTTCTAACTGCTGCTGATGCGCGGCAACACATTTCCCACTCCGCTCCGTTAGAAGCAAGAACAACTTTAGGATCAATGATGATATTAGACAATGTTAACAAGAAAAATGAGGCTCAGTGTCCAATTAACCAAAGCCTATTTTAGAAAGAAATGTTCAAGTGAAGTCTAAATCATTTCAAAGGGTATACTGACCAGTCTTGACTAATGTCTCAAAACTTTTTTTTTTTTCTGTTCTCTAGTTGTAATGAAGATTTTGTGTGTGTGTGTATGTGAGGGATTTACAATAAATTGATTTTTCTCCTCGGCTTCTTTAAAATGCTTTGTTTGTTGTACAATCCATCTCTTGCTGAAAAGAAAAGCACTTGCTTTTAATTTAATAGTCAAACAAGAGATGACTAGAATTCTTCTATTCAACTTGCAGATTCTTCTATGCAAATGGTCGGAAAAAATCTGGTGGACATGTTTCTCAAATTTCCTAGAAATAAGAGATGTATATCTTTGGGAAAAGAATGATTAGCTAATTGAACGTACCGGGAAAACGCTAGTTTGACCTGTATCATTTTCGCAGTATTAACTTCTAAAATTAAATTTTCTCTAGGCAATCTTGATCTCCTACAGACCTACGTCACAGCGGGAATTTCCGAGTCTAATGAATGAAAGAAATAGACGTTCAGGAAAACTTAGCGCACCGTCTTATATAGGTCAGGATCTGTTGGCCTATTAATAGAATTGTACGCACTGAGTAGATTTATACAATCGATTAACCAGGTTTGTTCTCATGGAGAGGTGGGGGGGGGGGGGGGTGATTGGGGCGTGTTAAAAATGTTTTTTTTTTAAATCCATCATTCATTAGTTTACTTTACTAAGACTTAGATCTTCTAGCGCCGTTTGGCGCATTGGGCGGCAAGCTGTCTCCATAAAGATCTGTCAGTGGCAATGTCTGAATTCTCTTCCCACCTGGTCTCCACTGCTCTGAGGTCCTTCATGAAAGTGTGGCTTCACGTTATATGAGGACGCCCCTGTTTGCGCTTTCCTCGTGTTGACCTCCATAACATCACAACTTTTAACATGCGTAGTTCATTTTGTCGTAGAACATGTCCCGCAAACCTGGTGCGACGCTCCTTCACAACCTCACTAAGTGGTCGACTCCCAGTTCGGCATTAGTTATTAAGAGTAAAAAAAAAAATCGCTCTTAAGAATAGTGAACCGATTCGTAAATGAAGAATTGCTTTTTAAAAACATACTCTCTGCTTATCTGTTACTTGTTGTTGTTTATTAAAACATAGCTTCTGCTTACGTGCAATCATTGATTCACTAACATCCTATTACACGCGCTCCAGTAGCTTTACTATTGGCTCAGTCTTACACTTAGAATGATGACGTCATTGGTCAGAATTTAATTACGTCTTTAATTATAGCACGCCTGCCTGTACCATCATTTCATTTCCTTCTTTTTTTTTTACTTTTTACTCTCGAAGCCGGAATTGTTAAAGATTGCCGGAGCCGCGATATGACGTAAGCAAAAAGACTATCAAGCCCCATTGACGCGGAAATTCCTGACAGATGATGTGCGACAGACCCGCGAACGACGGACGTCTCGGTCATTCTCTGGCCGACAGCATGAATAGTGGGTCACTCCCAGGCAGGAAAATACAACACCCCCTTCCCTTTTTTTCTAACCAAATAGAAAGAACTCAAACATGTATTTTTTAATTTGTTTATACATCTAGACAAGACGGGTTTGAGATACAGAAAGAAGGCCAGAAGATAGGAGGATAGGCTCCAGGGGGGGGGGGGGGGAAGGGAGTACGTGCATTAGAACTTTAGATTCAAGAAAACTCATTTTTAAACATGTGTTAATATCAACTGCTGTACAAAGGGGGGAACAGAGCCGTCTTAGGCGTAGGCAAACTAGGCAGCCGGCTAGGGCTTCCGATTGGTGGCGACCTCGCAGAGTTCAATAAACATTTTTTTTTTAAATAGAAGAAATAGGTTTTTAAGAAATATTTTTTGCTGTATATATATATTTCATTTAGGGTATAAAATTCACTTCGCTTAGGGCCTCCTATTGTCTAAACCGGCTTGAGAGGAACTTTGGTATGATACTAATATATTTTTAGATAGGCAAGTTAGGCAAGACATATTAATAGGCAAGACTCGTTAGTCAAAAGATTTTGTTAGACATGATGCAATGCTACAGAAGGCACAATGTTAGGCATGATGCAATGTTACAGAAGGCCCAATGTTAGGCATGATGCAATGCTACAGAAGGCCCAATGTTAGACATGATGTAATATTACAGAAGGCCCAATGTTAGGCATGATGCAATGTTACAGAAGGCCCAATGTTAGACATGATGCAATGTTACAGAAAGCCCAATGTTAGGCATGATGCAATGTTACAGAAGGCCCAATGTTAGACATGATGCAATGTTACAGAAGGCCCAATGTTAGACATGATGCAATGTTACATAATGCATAATGTTAGACATGATGCAATGAAACAGAAAGCCCAATATTAGACATGATGCAATGTTACAGAAAGCCCAATATTAGACATGATGCAATGTTACAGAAGGCCCCATGTTAGACATGATGCAATGTTACATAATGCCCAATGTTAGACAGATTACATTGTTAAACATGGCACATTGCTAGGCAACAAATGTTGACAAACTTGACACATTAAAGTAAATAAAAAGACATATTTTGACAGTATCTAATGTTACTCAAAACACATTGTTAAATAAATTTGACAACACGCTGTGTTAAAAAAAAACACTCACTGATAAAGAAGGCATACATATTGTTAAGCAGACATACTGCTAAACAAGCCACACATACTGTTAAACAAGCCACACATACTGTTAAACAAAACATACTGCTAAACAGACATATCGGGCTAGTCATGCATTGAATGTGCTGTAAAGAAAACACGTTGACATGGTCTTCAAGAAGGCGAGTTTTAACAAAAAAATTAACGAAAGTAAAATGAAATTATGGCACCCACCCTCTACCTCTGTATAGTCGACGCCTCTGATTTAAACGAGTAACTATTTTTGCCCTTCTACGTCATCGACTACTTCCCTACAGTCTCGTCTGAGGAGGGGGAGATTCTGGGTAGCTAAAGGTAACTAGGACAGGTGTACATCTGGGCTCTTTACCCCCCCCTCCCGTCAATCCTTTTTTCCGACGCCCCTCTCTCACCCCACCCCTCCCTTGCAAACCTTTAAGTTATTGGCGCTAGTTTGTAAACCGTTAGACGAAACAGCAAGCAGAGACTTACGGCAATATGTCTTCCAGGGCGAGCTGAAGGCTGGAGAGAATCTAAATAGGAAGGGGAGGCTAAGATGAAGACAGGGAACTCTCGGCCAGTTATAAGGCTAATTTCAGGAACCGGGGTGCCTTACAACAATACCTTCAGCACCTGGAGTATGCTAGCATGGTCGGCAAACTTGTAGCGCGTGTGTGTGTGTGTGACTGTGGAATCAATAGAGCTAAAATCTAGGAGTACCAGGTGGAAAGAGACGAGACAAACTAAATGCTCACTTCATTCAATTGGTGACTCTTCACATCAACAAAGAATCGTTGTTACACGAGTTGATTGTATCTTTACCACTAGGCAACAATAAGATCTTTGATACCGGGAAGTCTGTTTGTTGACTGTAAAACAGCTTCGCTGTACAGGAGAGCTTTTCAAACAAATACTTCGTTATGTCACTGGACTTCACATGCTTTGAGCCAAACTACCTCCCCCCCCCCACCCCCACACAGATACAAAGACACAGACACACAAGGCATGCTTTTCAACAAAATAAAGCCACTCATTTTCTATAAATACATGTTTTTTCTGTGTATTATCTAAACAATTTTTTTTTAAAAAGTACACACTTTTTTTTTTTTACATTTTGTGTCAGACGTATATAAAAACAAAAGGATATGTAAGTCTCTACCTTGTATTCAGAAATAGTCCCATTTCAATAGTGAACACAAATAATTTTTATTGCTATACATGTGAAAAAAATATTTTTTTAAAAAACTTCCTATAGTGTACATTACATTATGTTCACATTCATTGTTTTTCATTTAAATTTAAAAACGTTAGATTGTTTATTATGCTAATGTATAGCTGTTAATGAGTACTCAATTTTAGATGTGCACTTAGATGTCAGCATGTAGCACTCCGACACGAGCAATTCTTGTATACAACCAAAACAGTTACATTCCACTTTCAGACCTTACGATCTATAGGGCAGATGGTGTAACGGTTATCTGTTACTGAGGCCCACGGTTAACGTGTGTGTCATGTGGCCACCACAACGATCAACCGCCTTTACTTTTCTAAATTAATGGCAGGTAACCATTAGAGCTGGGTGGACTCAAAGGCGCCCTAAAAAAAAAAACTCAAAATTATAGGATTGGAGCACAGGTTCCCTCGGTTCAGAAACCAAGCCTTTACCGCTCAGCTACGACACCCCTAAATCTTGTATGTATATAAATTTTACTAAGAAATCGGATTGGTTTCTTTCCCGACCGCTCATTTTCTTCACTATCAAAATGTTTACAAAACGAGTTCAGATAAAATATCATTTTTACTTAACAAATCATTCAACCCTAGCGAGATACTGTTGATATGTATTTGTGATAGTGTGTAGTCATGTCTGTTTTTGTCATTGCGTATAAGTGTTTAAAAGTGTGTATAAGTGTTTATAAGTGTGTATAAGTGTTTAAAAGTGTGTATATGTGTTTATAGGTGTGTGTATATGTGTTTATATGTGTGTATAAGTGTTTTAAGTGTGTATAAGTATTAAAAAGTGTGAATGTGTTATTAAAAAGTTTTGCATTAAGCTGTCATTGTTTTCCTTTGTACAAGCTTATATCAACTCAATCTGTCTGTCTGTCTAGTAAAGAGTATGTACATGTTATTTCTCTTATACCCAATCTCGAACTAGCTGAAATTTTCTTGTACCTGACAAAACAAGAATCAATTTAAAAAATAACCAATCAGTTAATTAGCCAGTGGTAACTAATTGTTTTGTTTGGTATCTCGAACAAATGGAAAAAATTGTACTTGACTGATGTGGTGGTATAAATAGAATTAGTCACCTTTATACTTTGTAGAGAGGAAATATCCATCCATCCATCCCAGTGGCGCTATACATAACTATAAAATCTTCTTTTTTTCGTAAGCACTTTTATGGCTCAGTGTTTAGTGTATTGGCTTAAGGAGGCTGGGGATGCTTTAGTGCTTGTTCGAATTAAGGTCGTTCACCGTTTTTTTTTTATATAAATGCAATTAAAAAGCGATCACCCAGATACTCCTTCTTTCTCCCCTCCCCTTTTCCAAACTGGTCCAGACAAGTGATTGAATCACTTTGAATCACAGCGTACCGATAGAGCACAAAGCATAAAATTGCGCTAAACAAAAACAAATGTTCAAAATATTTGTAATATCACAGATTTATTATGGTTAGTGAGATATATAACAAATTTAATGACATATATAAATATATGTGTGTGTGTGTTAAATATTTTGCCAACTTCATAAATCAAATATCTTTGATTATTGTATTATTAAAATCAAATCTTAAGCTGTCACTTTACCTTAAAAAACGATTCTAATATTTTCAACGACTCTACCAAGTGGGATTTAAACGTTGTATTCTTTGTAGATAATACCAATTCTGTGTTTATTGAAATACAAATAAGTTTTGTGCTTTTTATTACTTAAACCAGACCACACGATATCTACACTCGTAAAGCAAAGACATTTGTGTAAAATTTTTGACCACTGTGATCTTTTCATTTAGTGTCCATTGGCGTCATTAATCATTTCTCTATTTACCCCTTACAGTACCCATACACTAGATCTGAGACACTAAAATGTAAACAAAGAAGAGATCCCTGCTATTACTTCATTATAAAAATCCCCAATAGCAAAAGACCGAATAGGAGACAGTTTAGATTATTTTTTTCCCAAATAATCAGGATCTTCGTTCTGGCGTTGGACTATCTTGATATATGTTGGATATAAAGACTGGACCCAACGTTGTCCAGTCAATATTGAACCCAGTTTTTTATTCACTTCCTTATCAAACATTGCAGGTCCCTGACTTCCTGGAGCGGCTATTTTTATCGTCTTTTACTGCACGAATTTTACCCACCATTTTCTTTTTCCTCTTTAGACTCCATCGTGTGGGATTATTTTCGTTTTCTTACTTTTTTTTTTACCTGCAGTGAAGTGGATTCTAGAGCATCAGGGTGTGAGTCTTACACGCCTTTCTAAACACACACACACTTCTTACCTACTCACACACACACACATACGTGTGCTCTGGTTCCACCTACACGCATCTAACTGGGGGATGGGGGAGCTAGGGAAATAGCAGACGTTATATTGTGTGAAAGTAGTTTGTTAATAGAAAAAAAGTTACGAAAAAAAATGAGTTTCTTTTGTCGCTTTGTTTTGTGTGGATTCTACTATGACGGGCTATAAGTAATTAATTACTTACGTTTCACATTATTGTGGGCTGTGTTTATTTGGGGGATTTTTCTTGATGTATATCTGGAGTTGATGACTATCTCCAACAATGATGCTGCATTCCATGAGGTATTTTTTTTTTTTGGTCAATCAATGCTCTACTTCTGACACCACTGTAGTCTAAAAACTGATAACAATAAAAGGTGGAAAAAAGAATTATGTTGGGTTGGGGTTCTCTTTTTTAAGACTTTTTTAAAAACTTGACAGTTTATTTGTTTGTAGGTTATAGTATCGGTGAAGTATTGTCTCATTTAAGGTGAATTTAGTATTCTGATAAATAAAAAAGGAATGTATTCATAGAATGACTCGTCATTCATTTTTAGGATTTATAGGAATCAATTTAAGCAAATCAAGACTCACATTTTCATAAGATCTGTAAAGATAAATAGAAAGTAGTCTATTCTAGAAATGACTACAATAGTAATTAAAAAGTAATATATTCTAGAAACGACGTGTTGTAAATAGAAAATAGTCTATTCAAGAAATGACTTAACTTATAAATAAAAAGTAATCAATTCAATAAATGACTTTGAATATATTGAATTCTAGATTTGATTCATTATATCCTAATAAATAGAAAGAAATCTATTCTATGCTGGGGAACAATATTATAATAAATGAAAGAAAAGCCTTTCTAGATTTGAATCATAGTACCAAGATAAAAAGAATGGAATCCTAATGAGAATATATTCGTAATTTGATAATAACTATAATTGTTAGAAAGTAGAAGGGAGTTATTAATAGATACACAGAGTAAACTGTTCCAGGTTTGATTCATAATAAGAGAAGGATTTTTCATTTCAAAGATTGTATATACGTCGTGACGTCACTAGGGCTAGTGTCATCCGATGCGATGAGCTCATAGTGTACCCCCCCCCCCCCCCAACCCACCCACCGCAGGTTTTTTCTTGCTTTAAACTAGTTATGAAGTACGTATCCTTAGTATATTGATTAAAGGCTTGGATTGAGGTTTGCACCTACTATAGAGTATAATGTGACGATCTTGGCATTTCGTGGGAATTTCAAGTATGAACATATTTAAGGCAATCTAGCTACAGTCATTTATCAAAAAGAAAAAAAAATCCACTTGGGTGTTAGCACTGGTGGGTGTCACTCCCTGATGAATGCCACCTGGTGATATTGTGCATTATTATTAATTTTCAATATATCTTTGTGTTCACTCTATATTATGACGATCATAAGGTTTTTAGAACTGAGTAATATTGAATTGCTTATCTCATCAATCACAGTCCACAGACGTTCCTTCCCACAAGAAGATAATAACGTTCCCCGCGTATCCAAATATAAAGTGTCAATTTAGTCTTTCATGTTAATTCGAGACTTAAACTCTGCTAATTTCTTAATTTTCTTGGCTGATTCAGGCAACCCGTTGCACGCTCTAACGTAGTCTAAAGCACTAGGAAAGATTGATTAATTGCATGAATGTGTTTTGCGTTTATCTTTTTGTCTTCTGAGTATGATATTAGTTTGTTTTTTTGTTTTTTTTGTATTTGTAAGTTTTGGTTCAGTGTTTTTATGTATTATTGCTACTTTAATTTTTAGTCTTCAGACCTAAAGTGTCTCTAGATTTAGTGATTTTCCTCATGGTGTTACTCTAGTCAAAAGTCTTTTCTAATTTCTTTGTTTTCTCATATGAAACATTTTAAGCGTATTTTCTTGTTTGATTTGTAAAATTTTCTTTTAATAAATCCTTTGTGTGTTTGTGTTTTGAATAGTTTCATCAATAAGGGAATTCCATTTCATAGTGATAAGAAGAATAAGAAGATTCTCGTTGCCTGTCAGAGGGCGTTACTGCTAGAGACTTGCCACATCACCAGAAAATTTCTCAGTGGACACTGTTAAAATGAGTTTTATTTCTCTACAATGAACTTCGAGTCGACCCTGGCAGCTCCAGAGAATAAATATTAGTTCGTTTTGAACATAATAATAATAATAATCTTTATTTTTCGTGAGGAAATGTGTTTTACAATATTGCATTACACATACCAATATAAATTAGCCTGTAAGAGCAAACAATTTATAGGCTGGTACACAAAGTATACACCCATACCCTAGATTCTCTTAAACATTCCATGTGAAATTAACAACGGTAGGTTACACCTTTGTTCAATGACTTAATAGTAAAAGGAATAAAAGAATTCTTGTGTCTATTTGCTTTGTGTACGGTGTCCTAGATCTTATTTATGATAGTAAAATGGTGACCAGAGACGATAAATAAACATGAAAGACATAAAAACAATTTAAAAAAAAAATAAAATTCTATGAAATGTAATTGTATCCATTAGTTTCATGCAATTATTTATGTAATCTACCTAGACATAATAAATCTGTGCGATTAGAAATAATTTACCGATCGTTTTAGTTAGCTTTTAGCTTTCTCAATGGGCTAGGATCCTATCATTTGTCTGGACCAGTTGTGATAGGGGGAGGGAAGAAAGTGGTATCTTTGTATTGTTTTCTAAATGCATAAAAACGTTCACTTTGGGCTCAAGTCTACTCTATGGGACTAATTTAAGTTATACACCACATCTGTCAAGTACGATTTCTTTCCCTTGTTCAAGATATCGAACAAAATATTTAATTACCAATAGTTAATTAATTAATTGGTTACTTTAAAAAAATATTCTTGTAATGTCAAGAAAAAGATTTAATTTCAGCTTAATCCGAGATTAGGTGTAGGTGTACATACTGTGTACAAACTATTTGCCAGACAGACAGGCAGAATGACATACAGACAGAGTGAGTTGATATAAGCTATGTAAAGATATATATAGTCTGGCCAGCGAGAAAACTTTCATATGCACATTTACTTTGCTAAGTAAGTAAGTAAATAGTGAAAAACAATGGTCATTAAGTTTTCGATGAATTTGGTCTTCCTTCACCTTCACCTCACTTCACCTTCACCTCACTTCACCTTCACCTCACTTCACCTTCACCTTCACTTCACCTTCACTTCACCTTCACTTCACCTTCACTTCACCTTCACTTCACCTTCACTTCACCTTCACTTCACCTTCACTTCACCTTCACTTCACCTTCACTTCACCTTCACTTCACCTTCACTTCACCTTCACTTCACCTTCACTTCACCTTCACTTTTATCTCATATTCACCTTCATCTCACCTTCACTTCACCTTCACCTCACCTTTAACTTCACCTCACCTTGATCTCACCTTGACATCACCTTTACCTCACTTTCACCTTACCTTCACCTTCCCTGAAGGACCTTGTAATATGGTCATTGAGCTTTAGTTCTGTGTTGTTTTTTTTCAGTAGTTAACAGGTCATCGTAGGGTCCTGTACTAATCCTGTCTCTATTTTTTTTCGTATGTAATTGGGTCTTTGTATGTGATACCTAGGATCTTTCTGTATCATCTCAATTCCATAAGGCTCATTCTCTCTCTGCTGCAGTCAGCGTACAAGTTTTGCAAGCTGAATTCAGTCTGAATTTAGTGTCGAGGGTCATGCCATAGAATTTGATCTAATGTAAACGAATTTTAACTACTTTGTAATGTTACAGATAGATGAATTTTAAATTAGGGTCTTTTGTCTTTGGAACAAGCTTCGGGCCCCAATATTTTTTTTACCCTAAATATAGAAATGTTTGGTCTGGTCGCTGCTAGGCGATGGCGCCGGGTTGCGGTCAGTGGTTCGAATCCCCATCTGGGCCTGCCCAACTTTCTTCACCTTCTCTTAATAACCTTGGTACCTTAGTGCTGCTATATGGCTCTGAGACATGGACACTATACAGAAAACAACTAAGACTTCTTGAGCGCTTTCACCAAAGATAGACATACGGTGGCAAGACCACACTACAAACAGCGATGTCCTTGCGAACGCCGGTATGGACAGTATAAAGGAACTTCTTATGGTTCGACAGTTACGCAGGGCAGGGCACGTATCCCGTATAGGAATCGAATGTATGCCAAAGGCAGTCTTTTTTTGGTGAGCTAAAAGGTGGTCGACTTAACAGAGGCGCCCCACGGAAACGCTTCAAGACCAGCTTAGGCGTCACCTTTCCTTAGCTGACATAGAAGAGAGCACCTGGTTGCATGCAGCCTCAGAACGAGACAGCTGGAGGTCACTTACGAAGGCTGCGGGATACACATTTGAGAACAAAAGAAAAGGACGACTCGGGGAAAAGAAAATCTAAATCGACCACCTGCGGACAATGGTTATGCTTGCCCTAAATGTGGAAAAATATGTAGGTCACAGCTGGAGCTACGCAGCCACGGGAAATACTGCGTTCCTCACTAACCGTCGGACTCGAAGACAAGCCTTATTATTATTATTATTATTATTATTATTATTATTATGTTAAATGTCATGTTTATACCTAAAAGAAAATGTGTGATGTTCAGTTTTGAGAATCCTAATACTACAAATACATCAACAAGAAAGTTTTGTTCCTGCTTTTCATTTGCCTCTCGAGCTACGTGCTGCATTGAAAAAAAAGTTTGAAGTGTTTCATTTTTTCTTGGACTTTATAGCGAAGAAAAACGTTTCAGTATAACTAAGCAGGCGCGGTGGCTGAGCGCTTAAGCACTTGACTTCCTAACCAAAGATCCAGGGTTCGAGTGTCAGTGAAGACTGTTTTTTTTTTAAATTTCGGTATGATTGGGCGTCTCTGAGTTCACCCAGCTCTAATGGGTACCTGACATTAGTAGGGGAAAAGTAAAGGTGGTTGGTCGTTGTACTGGCCACATGATACCCTCGTAAACCGTGGACCACAGACAGCATCTGCCATATAGATCGCAAGGTCTGAAAGGGGAACTCTACTTTACCCCTCCCCAATGTGAGTGCGAAGCTCTGGACGGCGTGTCCTTAATTACGTCCTTATTTCTACCGTTGTGAACTTTGTCGTCAATGTACTTAAGTATTTGACTCCTACAATTAATTAACAGGATAATCTAGACACTACCAGGCCGCACGGCCACTTGCAGTAATAAACTCGTCAACACTTTGGCCCCCTTCTATCCAGCCTTCCCCCCTCTCCAAGCAGACAACCTTCGCCCGTTCCTTAACTTTCATTACCTCAGGTCTCTTCCCTTCACTAAGCAGTCTGTCTTCAACCCTGAACAGGTGCAATGTCCAGCTTCCATGTTCATCTCAATCTGCACTTTGACCTCCCAATCTGACCTTGAATCTTGCTTCCCGCCTAAATCTGTCGAGAGGAACAAGTTTAATAGCAGAAGCCGCCATGTTTATTTGTCTTGCGTTTTTTTTATATATTAAATTGGAAATTTTTTTTTTTCTCTATTAGCCCAGTTCTATGACTGTGTGTGTGTGTGTATGTTTATTAAAAGCCAGAAAAATATAATTAGAAAAGTTATCCAGCTAACTAAAAAGAGAGATCTCTATTACATTGTGTACTTTTTTCCCACACTCTCGAGAAATAAGACCTAGATTTTTTACTTCTCCACCCATCAGATAGAAAACAAAATGTTACCTCTCCTTTTTACAAAGCTTATATCAACTCAGTCTGTCTGTCTGGTAAAAAGTGCGTACACGTTATTTCTCCCACACGTATTCTTGGATCAAGTTGAAACTTCGCACGATTATTCATTGGCATAGACAAAACATGAATACATAAAAAATAGAATTAATTAGACAATTGATTATGGTAGTTAATTATTTTGTTTCATTGCAACAAGAGAAACTAATACTTCTGTATTCACAGATATGGCTAAATTTGTTGGGTTTAGTCCCCTTAACTGATTGTTAATTTATTTCTCCCTCACAGGGCAGGAGTGGGGTGGTACACTTTTCTTGATATTCCCAGTATTGGAGTTACCATTTATCGAATTACCATTTATCGCGGCGTATTCCTGCACTAGCGCACCAGGGAACGGGCTAGTTAGAGCCTATCTCGTGGACGCCAACCAGACCGCCCGACACAGCCAGCGAAGGCCGCGCCAGTCAGTCCAGTCTTTGCCCAAAGAGAGACCCGCGAATCAGCCGGGACCCAGGAGATCCCTGCCAACCCTCAAATTGGAGATCCCGTTAGGTCACTTACTCACTGTTGCCCCGGGGCCCCACGGGGGGGGGGGCTGGATATAACCCCTTTGATGTCATTTTATACTCGCTGACTGCTCATTCATCAGTAACGAGAAACCAGTAACCTTGGCCACCCTAAGAAAGCAGGGTGTTCACCCGGCGACCACCATGAGGTGGTACTGGAAAGCCGAGCTTAGTGGACTCAGAGGTGCCGAAAGATCAGAGCCTTCACCACGATTTGAACCCAGGACCCCAGTTCGGACGCCAAGCGCTTTACCGCTCAGCCAAGGCGCCATCTGGAGATTCGAACTAGGACGGAGTAATGTTCATTTCTGAAGGGACGTCCAACTTTAGAAAATAAACAAAATGTCGTATGAAATGTTGATGTTTCTTCATTATTTAAATAGATCAACTGCTTCCTTTGTTCTCATGATAACAATTCCTTTCTTCAGCTTACAAATTCTTCATTGGGGCACACAAAGTAAAAAGGTGCGGACACTGATCTCGAAAACGGCTCTAACAATTTTCCTAGAAATTTCACAGCTATATCTTTGAGAAAAGAATAACTAACTAATCGGCCACATTGTGAAAACTCTGGTTTGACCGCTATCATTTTTCAAAGTATAATAAAATAAATAATTTAACTTTGGCTGGAGATCTAGACAATCTATATCTTGAGCACACCTATGTCAGCGGGTATTTCCGCATGTATTCATTAAAGAGTTCAATGCATAAATACAAGTAGGGCACCGTGTTCTAAGTCTTGATCTACAAGCGTATCATTATAGTTTTAATTTGAGTAAATACACATGCGCTTATCCAGGAGTATTTGGTTGTTGTTGTTTTTTTGCTTGTACAAAACAATTCAAATTTCATAAAGTAGGAATTTAAAAAAAACACTTTTTTTGTTATGTTACTTGAAGTGTATAAACTAAAAACACCATTAACTATCTTGTGGCTGTTCTTTGTTTCTAGGCATTATTCTTTAATTCTAGATGTTATTCTTTGTTTCTAAATGTTATTCTTGGTTTCTAGGCGTTATTCTTGAATTCTAGATGTCATTCTTTGTTTCTAGGCATTATTCTTGAATTCTAGATGTCATTCTTTGTTTCTAGGCATTATTCTTCAATTCTAGATGTCATTCTTTGTTTCTAGGCATTATTCTTCAATTCTAGATGTCATTCTTTGTTTCTAGGCATTATTCTTCAATTCTAGATGTCATTCTTTGTTTCTAGGCATTATTCTTCAATTCTAGATGTCATTCTTTGTTTCTAGGCATTATTCTTCAATTCTAGATGTCATTCTTTGTTTCTAGGCATTATTCTTCAATTCTAGATGTCATTCTTTGTTTCTAGGCATTATTCTTCAATTCTAGATGTCATTCTTTGTTTCTAGGCATTATTCTTCAATTCTAGATGTCATTCTTTGTTTCTAGGCATTATTCTTCAATTCTAGATGCCATTCTTTGTGTCTAGGCATTATTCTTTAATTCTAGATGTTATTCTTTGTTTCTAAATGTTATTCTTGGTTTCTAGGCGTTATTCTTTGTTTCTAGGCGTTATTCTTTGATTCTAGATGTTATTCTTTGTTTCTAGATGTTATTCTGTGCTTCTATGCGTTATTCTTTGTTTCTAGATGTTATTCATTGCTTCTATGCGTTATTCTTGGTTTCTAGTGTTATTTTTTGTTTCTAGGCGTTATTCTTTGTTTCCAGACATTTAAGGAACACTTGACAAATTGTAAATCTTCTGTGAACTAAAATGTCATTTAATTCTCTTCTTGCAGGATGGACAGTATTATTGGGTCGGTGGGCAGAGTGGCAAATGTCAAGGTCAGAAATGACGACGATCTTAATGACCGCGTCAATCACCTGTACACTACAGGTATCCTCATCATCTTCACAGTAGTTGTCAGTGCCAGACAGTACGTCGGTGACCCCATCAGGTAAGACCTAGATCTACATGCCAACTAAGATTTGCTTATTGGTAGGAAACTTGTAGACCGAGAATAATAAATTAGCGTGCGAAAATGTTGAAGTTTATACATCAGTTTAATACTTAATTATATACCTCATAGATCCTATCTATGGACATTAAGTCACGTGATAAATTTAAAACTTAAGATATTTATGTAACACATCAATAATAGTAGGAAGCCTGGTCGAGAGGCTAAGTACGCTTGAACTTGGCTTGTCTTGGCTACCTATTAAGGGGGCTCGAGGTTCGACACCCGACTCGAGCAGAGTTGTGTTTACTGAGAGGCAGCGCCTAAAGGCAGCACGGAAAACCTTCTCTCAGATAACCCCCCCCCCCCCCCCACTTGTTTACAAATGAGATTGGACCATAGCGCTCTGAGTATGCTATAAGCATGAAAGTAGCGCCATATAAAAGCTATATATATATAAATAGGGATGACAGACCTACTATACGCCCAAAGAAGGAAAAAAGAAATAAAAAGACAAATCCTTACAAAAAAAAAAAAAAAAAAAAGAAACAAGCTGCCGGTTGATTTGATGATGAGGACGTCCTAGCGGTGTGCTGAGGTCAAAGGTGTGTTAACAGCCACGTGTGCCTATACTAAATTGATTTTCAGCTACAGCAGGAATGACTTCCTGTCAAACTAAAAAAAAAAAAGATTCGAGCAGACAATGAATTGAGATGATGTCATTGAAAAAGACTAAAGAATGATAACCCCATCATTACCTATGACAAAGGAACCTTATATTTGAGAAAATTGATCCACTTCAGAGATTATCGTAAAAAATGTGGATCGTAATCATCCACTATTAGAATAAGTTCGTTTTGTATATGTGGGGCTAAGTAGGCCTCTACGTATTGAGTCTAGAACTTGAAGCACATGTTCTCTCAGGAGTGGATCGTACATGGATAAAATTTACATAGATTTTGTCTTTGCAATACTTCCTCAACTTGTTCGCGAAGCCCATTAAGTGCCAGATTCTAATTTGAGAGAAAATGAATGATATCCAAGATTCTTTTCAGGTAGCACTTTCAGATTTGTACCCTTTGATCCCTACCTGTCAACCATTTTCAACCTGGGATGACAATGTCTACGTCGGTTTGTTTGAGCAGCGCCCATACTATTGTTGAGATGACAATGAACTAATTAGTGAGGAAAGGACAACGCAAACAGAAAAGATAAATTGAATACAAACTATTGCTATCACTGTGTCATTGTTCAGTCAGCATTAAGATCTACAGGGAAGTATTTTCAAAATGATGGAATCTAAAAGGAATCTTAGTGAAATGAGAATAAACTACCACAATCTAGAAATAGGCCTAGATAGTTATATCTCTTGATCTAACTGAAACCAGCGTACTGATAACTGAAGTAACATCATATACCATATGCCCCAGAAGAAAGTGGGCATGTAAAAGTAAAGAGATTTAAACAAACCGAGTAAATCTCATTCAACCTGGTTTACAGCGTACATTTGATTTAAGAAAGAACATATGAGATTAACAAAGAAGCAAGTTGTTGTTTTTTTAAAATTTCAAATACAGCAGTTTGTCTTTGTTCAAGGATGTACAATGTATTGTTTTTACTGAGAACGTTTGCCCTTAGTTTGATGCCTCTTATCACTTGATGCCCAGTGCGGCCCGCACCACCCATACCTGCGTGACACGTATATCGAAATTGTAAATGACTTACGGGCCAAAAAAGGTTCTGACTGGACACCACTGGACACCATTGGACACCACTGCAACAATGTTTTCCTATTAGTTCAGAACAATGAAAACGTGGAGGCTAAAAAATAAAAGCGATCTAAAGTTGTTGCACCCATAGCATGACGATGACGTGTTGATCTTGTTAACTAGCTGCAGGTTTTGAGGAGATTAGAATTAGTTCGTCTAATTCTAATTGATTCTATGGACCGTTATCGATAGGATCTTTTACTCACTTCCCACCACATTTTGGTGCTGTACTTTTAATGTTCACTTAGAATGATGTGGCAGTTCACTTTGTCGATTTCTATACGCATGAATCTTAAAGAGAGTATACACAATTGAACTAAGTTCACATCTCGCTAACTCCGGACGTCTGAATCCCATTGCGGGTATTTACAGGCATTAAGCTTTGGGCGGAAGTAGTCGGGGCTATAAATAGACCCAACCCCCAAACAGAGTTCTAATAGAATACATCGAATTGGCCCCTAGCCAGGTGAACTTACAGCCATCATCTTCATTAGAGTCACTTGAATTGGTTGGAATAATTGGCGTTTCCACTTATTTATCTTGGGCCTTTTTTTTTTAGATTGAATTTTATATGTGTGTTAAAAGTTGTAGGTGTGTTAAACGTTGTAGGTGTGTTAAACGTTGTAGGTGTGTTAAAAGTTGTAGGTGTGTTAAAAGTTGTAGGTGTGTTATGTGTGAACGAGAGAACAATGTGGAAAGAACGGAGAGAAAAATAGGAAAATATAAGGGGGAAAAAGAATATAAGTTGAAATAGAAGAGAAAGAAACGAAATTAGAAAGAAAGAGAGAGAGAAAGAGAGAGAAAAGAGAGAAATAGAGACAGAACGAAAGAAAGACAGAGAGAGAGAGAAAGAGAGAGATTGTCCAATGAGGAGAAAAAGAAATGGAAAGATAGAATTAAATGAGTTAATGTTAGAAACGTGTTGAAAGAGCAAAAAAAGATTTTAAAACGAAAAACAGAGAAAATCATATATAGATAATTGATCCTAAAGTACACACACACACACACACAGATGTGATACACACACACAACGTTGTTACAAACACAGACTTGATAGAGCTAATTCATAAACACAGCTTGGTACACACACACTACTTTGACATATACACATACAAACATGCCTAGTAGAAATTTCAAGAAGATTTTGAAAGCTATTTTATTAAGACACCCCCTATCATGTGACCATACATCAAAGAAACCACTCCGCCAGGCTTCTGTGCTGCACACATTCTGTGGAAAGTCAGTGGCTATGTTTGAGGGCTTGGGGTAGTCATTACTTAATAAATTCATTCAATGGAATTTGTTTGAGGGCTTGGGGTAGTCATTACTTAATAAAGTCATTCAATGGAATTTGTTTTAGGGCTTGCTGTAGTCATTACTTAATAAAGTCATTCAATGAAATTTGCTTCAGAGCTTGAGGTAGTCATTACTTAATAAAGTTATTCAATGGAATCTGTTTGAGGTTTTAGGATTAGTCTCTACTTAATAAAGTCATTCAATGAAATTTGTTTGAGGACTTGGGGGTAGTCATTACTTAATCAAGTTATTCAATGGAATTTGTTTGAGGTTTTAGGATTAGTCATTACTTTATAAAGTTATTCAATGGAAATTGTTTGAGGGCTTGGGGTAGTCATTACTTAATCAAGTCATTCAATGGAATTTGTTTGAGGGCTTGGGGTAGTCATTACTTGATAAAGTCATTCAATGGAATTTGTTTGAGGGCTTGGGGTAGTCATTACTTAATCAAGCTATTCAATGGAATTGGTTTGAGGGCTTGGGGGTAGTCATTACTTAATAAAGTCATTCAATGGAATTTGTTTAAGAGCTTGGAGGTAGTCATTATATAATAAAGTTATTCAATGGAATTTGTTTGAGGCTTGGGGGTAGTCATTACTTAATCAAGTTATTCAATGGGATTTGTTTGAGGACTTGGAAGTAGTCATATCTTTATCAAGTTATTTAATGGAATTTGTTTGAGGGCTTGGGGGTAGTCATTACTTAATCAATTTATTCAATGGAATTTGTTTAATAGCTTGGAGGTAGTCATTATATAATAAAGTCATTCAATGGAATTTGTTTGAGGGCTTGCTGTAGTCATTACTTAATAAAGTCATTCAATGAAATTTGCTTGAGAGCTTGAGGTAGTCATTACTTAATAAAGTTATTCAATGGAATCTGTTTGAGGTTTTAGGATTAGTCTCTACTTAATAAAGTCATTCAATGAAATTTGTTTGAGGGCTTGGGGGTAGTCATTACTTAATCAAGTTATTCAATGGAATTTGTTTGAGGTTTTAGGATTAGTCATTACTTTATAAAGTTATTCAATGGAAATTGTTTGAGGGCTTGGGGTAGTCATTACTTAATCAAGTCATTCAATGGAATTTGTTTGAGGGCTTGGGGTAGTCATTACTTGATAAAGTCATTCAATGGAATTTGTTTGAGGGCTGGGGTAGTCATTACTTAATCAAGCTATTCAATGGAATTGGTTTGAGGGCTTGGGGGTAGTCATTACTTAATAAAGTCATTCAATGGAATTTGTTTAAGAGCTTGGAGGTAGTCATTATATAATAAAGTTATTCAATGGAATTTGTTTGAGGCTTGGGGGTAGTCATTACTTAATCAAGTTATTCAATGGGATTTGTTTGAGGACTTGGAAGTAGTCATATTTTTATCAAGTTATTTAATGGAATTTGTTTGAGGGCTTGGGGGTAGTCATTACTTAATCAATTTATTCAATGGAATTTGTTTAATAGCTTGGAGGTAGTCATTATATAATAAAGTTATTCAATGGACCTGTGCCAATATTTTTGCTTTTCGATTCAAATCTATCTATCTATCTATCTATCTATCTATCTATCTATCCATCCATGTATCTATCTATCTATCTATCGATATATATATATATATATATATATATATATATATATATATATATATATATATATATATATATATATATATATATATATATATACCTACTTACCTACCTATCTATCTATCTATCAATATATATGAAACAAACAGACTCGAAGAGATTGCCAAACATTTGATTGCATCTTATCTGGATATCACGTGATCAATATTTTTTTTTAATTTTTTAACCTTACTCACCCTAACATTAAAGTGATATTAAAATATTAATTATACAATTAAATTCAAATATCCATTACCTGTTATGACTAATGAATATCAGATTGAACCAATTTGTATAGCCTTTATTACTTTGGTTGAGATACAGAGTTCACCACATGAAAAAGTATAAAAAGAGATAATCATTATAATACTAATACATAAAAATTATTAGAGCCAATTTGTGGCATTCTTTGTCTCGAGGAACAAACTTTTCCCTTTGCAACCTTTCATTTGAGTACAGAGACCTATCCTTGATGCTGCAAACTTCACACTTCTTGCCAGTTCTGCTGTCTTTAGGTCATCAGCAAAGAAAGACGTTCTCGAAGTTTTCGCTCTACATGTGGATCTATCCAGTGCCTTTTTCTCCCAACTGTTGGTGTCGATTTTGAAGAGCTTCATGTCCGTTTACATACATCAGTACACCTTAATAGAGAGTGAGCTGCGGCACTCCTGCTTTCTGTTAGATCAACACACAGAATGTCTTGCGGTAGTCGACCTGTAAATATTTCATTCTTTAAGCATGACCAATCCAGCCAAGTCGTCTGCTGATAACAGCGGGGATATCCTAGCACCCTGTTCTTCGCAGCATTGGCTATTTTATCTTGTCACCGTACTTTGAGAATCCGCCTTAAGCATTGGTGGTGGAAGATATTCACCTTTTTCCTACCTACGTTCAATAGAGTGCCCACAGGTCCTGTAGGGCTAGGGCTTTGGTATTTTTAGTCAGCATGATATGTCCCAATCTCTTTTCTGTGACCTGTGCCCATTACCTTGGCTATCCTGTTGTTAATGTCTTTATCTAGAAGTAAATCAGTGGAGATGATGGAGCCAAGATAGCTAAAATGGTCAACAATTTCCTTTGGTTGGCCATTAACGGTCACGTGAGGTGAAGTGCTAGAGTTTTTAACAAGTATTTTGGTCTTACTTTGACTAATATTTAAGCCAAACTTTAGGCATGCTGCAGATTTTTTTATATCGGGATCTTTGGGCGAGTCTGAGTCTGCCCAGCTCTAATGAGTACCTGACACTAGTTGGAGAAAAGGCTGTTGGTCGTTGTGGTGGCCACATGACACCTTCGTGAGTTACCAAAGTAAACTAAAATCAACACAAATATAGCTCACAGAACACCTCGTCATCACCGACACAGAACAAAGACCTTCAGCTTCATTGTTGTCGTTAGAAGTGGGCAGGAATAGCAGATCAACTTCATTGTTGTCGTTAGAAGTAGGCAGGAATAGCAGATCACCTTCATTGTTGGCGTTAGAAGTAGGCAGGAATAGCAGATCACCTTCATTGTTGTCGTTAGAAGTAGGCAGGAATAGCAGATCACCTTCATTGTTGTCGTTAGAAGTAGGCAGGAATAGCAGATCACCTTTATTGTTGGCGTTAGAAGTAGGCAGGAATAGCAGATCACCTTCATTGTTGGCGTTAGAAGTAGGCAGGAATAGCAGATCACATTCATTGTTGGCGTTAGAAGTAGGCAGGAATAGCAGATCACATTCATTGTTGGCGTTAGAAGTAGGCAGGAATAGCAGATCACCTTCATTGTTGGCGTTAGAAGTAGGCAGGAATAGTAGATCACATTCATTGTTGGCGTTAGAAGTAGGCAGGAATAGCAGATCACATTCATTGTTGGCGTTAGAAGTAGGCAGGAATAGCAGATCGAGTAGGTGCAAGCACACATCCCTGTTTGGCACCACTGCTGACCTTTAAATGCGCTCCATTAAATTTCAATGTATATTTTGTTTCCTCGTGAAAACATTCAATGATTATTGGGAGGGTAACCAATTTTGACAAAGCTTTTATCAACTTATTCTGTCTGTCTGTCTATTCTCGGATCAAGCTGAAACGCAATTATTCATTAACGTAGACAGGACACAAATCAATGACAAATTGACCGATTAGTCAAGTAATTACTGGTAATTAATTAGTTTTTTTTATATCAATAAGGAAAATTAATTATTCATTATTTACAAATACTGCAATATATGTTTGGTTTTGGCACTACGCTATGCTGATGTGTGTCTGCTGAAGGGTAAATGTGAACGGTACGTTGAATTGCGGAAAGTTGCAGCCATAATTCTTGCTATGTTTGCAAGAGCAGTTCTTTTCCATAATAAAAACTACATCAACACCTCACCATTCGAGATGATCTGATCAAAATTTGACATTAGTGATGAAACTGTCAGTGGCACACAAACTTCAACATGCCATTTATAAACTTGTATCCCAGTAAAGATGTCAAGCATCAGGACAAAGAAAATAATGCGTAATCATAATAATGTTTGTACTACAAATTTAGCTAAGGGACAGGTATGTCATTAATTAGTGTATTCTATTGTATTATTTCTAATTTACATAAAACTAGTAAGCTGTTTTGCAACTGTTTTTTTTTTACTGCAGCCCCTCAGGTCATAGTAAGATTTTTATGTGACCCATACACCTTAATGAGTTTGACATGCCTGGATTATACTGACCTGAAACACCTAGACAACTGTTTCGATAGAAACTGCCGGGCAGACAGCTTATCATAATTAAGGATTCATTCGTTTATCTAACATGAATTTCGATTCGCGCATTTAGTTCAAAAGCCTACTATTTCCACAATAATCATTTCCACAATAATATGATTGTATGCTAAACACAAGGTCTCAAAAATACTAAGAATACTATCTTGCAAAATATTGGTCTATTTTTAACTTTAAATCTTTATTAATAGGTCTCATCAGTGTCCAGTTCTCGACCTCATTCCACCTCTTCCTCCCTGGAGGACACAAACAGTACTATTTGAGAGCGAAGAAAGAACAAAACTTTCAAATAAATGAGTTTTGGTGCTCTCATACGTTGCTTGTACAGACATTTTATTATGTAGTAAAAATTCTGTTTAGTTAAATACTTATTTCATTGTTTTATACTAAGTCAACGGTGTTCTAATTTCAGATGTTGGTGCCCGGCCCAGTTCACTGGCGCCCACGTCGACTACACCAACAATATTTGTTGGATTTCAAACACCTACTTCGTCCCCATGGACGTCAGCGTGCCGGAGAGTGTCCCCAAGAGGAGGGAGAACGAGTTGACCTACTACCAGTGGGTGCCGGTCATGCTACTCATCCAGGCCTTGATGTTCTACATCCCGTGTATCTTGTGGCGGCTGTTCAACGGTCAGTCGGGGATCAACGTAGACAGGATTGTCTCCCTCGCCAGCGACGCCCAGTACGAGGCGCCGGAAGTCCGCATCCGGACAATCAAATATGTGGTCAGGCATATAGACCGCTGCCTGGACAATCAGCGCGAGAGCCGACATCGTTGCTGCGTGACGCTGCGTCACGTTCTGTCTGTCAAGATGTCCCTGTTGTGCGGGAGACGCTACGGCAACTATCTTATAACCGTGTACCTGGTCATGAAGATGTTATACATCGCCAACGCTATTGGCCAGCTGTTTATGCTGAACGCATTTCTAGCTTCTGAGTATAACATGTACGGATTCCAGGTGCTGGAGGATTTAATAGAGGGAGACGAGTGGACAGCGTCTAGGAGATTCCCCCGCGTCACCATGTGTGACTTTGACATTCGCCAAATGACCAACAATCACCATTACAGCGTCCAGTGCGTACTGCCCATCAACCTCTTCAACGAAAAGATATACATCTTTTTGTGGTTCTGGCTGGTCTTCGTCTCCGCCCTGACCTGCTACAGCTTCATCTCTTGGCTATGGCAAATGGTCTTTCCGTCCTCCCGGATACACTACATCCGAAAGTTCTTGAAAATCATGGACCGCATAGGGTCCGGGCCGGACAAGAAGCTGGCCACCCGCTTCACAATGGAGTACCTCCGCCACGACGGGGTGTTCACCCTGAGGCTGGTTGGGAAGAACTCGAGCGACATAGTCGTGGCGGAGATCATCTCCGGGTTGTGGGACTTGTACAGGAGCAAAAAGTCTATACAGATAAGGAATACCTTGCCTTCCAACGGACACGAGAGTGACGGCGAGGATGTATAGAGGCCAAGTTGTCTAGTTTCATTTTACTAATTTATTCACACTAGGACTACACCGTAGCTGTCCAGATCTACTTCATGCATACGGTCTTGGAGTTGTATTCAACTCATGTAGATATCTACTTATAGGTTATCTAGCAGTATTAACACTGGGGAGTTTGTGTACTAGGTCATTCATAATGCAAGTATTTTATATCTTTAGTACTAGATATGTAATGAATGTCTTTTATATATACATCCTGAGGAAATGTAAATATGTTATGAATGTAATGGAGTGTGACATTTCGAATCTTTTCATGTGTCTTTCTCTTGGAGCTTCCTCTATTGCCAGGAGATGTGAATGCACATAATTCGTGTCATAACAATTATTCCAAGGAATACATTTCGGTAAATGCAGCATTCGTTTTTTTTTAATTATTATGATTTTAATAGAACATTTTAAACGAATAGTCGCTTGCAATATGAGAATTGATCTGCCTCTCAAAACGTTGAATGAGATGTTCATTTTTCTGAACATCTCTGTAGGAGAAACTTCCTTGACTGCCTTACCGCCCCTTGAGCTAACTTGTGTCATGGTGCTTATATTGATATCAAACATCTGTCATGGGCGTATCCGTTTATTCTTCCCTTCACAAACACGGCAGTTCTATATTAAACAGAGCCCACCATGAGTGGGTGCCGCCCTGTTGTTTTGTTAGTACAAGTCTCTGATCATGTTATTAAAGTTTAAGTTAACGGTAACACAGGTGTCTAAGCATCAACATTGAGAACTGCTTCATTTGAAGCAACACTCACCTATAGATTGGTTTTTTGTTCGCCTTCATCAAGTGTTATCTAATGATATGCCAAAAACACTTTGTCGGTCTGGGGCCAAATAAAGTTGCGACATGGACCGCGTTAGAGCGAAAAATTGTCAAGTCGAATGAGACCGATTTTCTGCGGCACCGTGAACAGAAATTAGAAGGGGCCGAATAGCGTTGTGTCCCGTGGGCCGCAGTGTGTGTATCACTGAGCTAATCCGAATATTGTTTTATCGACCTGTGCACTCTGATCTGTAACAATACATCGTAGATAAAGTCATCCTTCCTTACAGATATGGATCAGTTACCTGTTTGTCTGTAGAAGATAAATGACAGCAATTAGATACATTTTGTTTCATAGCAACAAACATCGGGGTTAGTGATTACACGTGTGTGTGTGTGTACGTTTTAGTTACCGTGTGTGTGTCAAGCACGTTTGGCCGGATACCAGCATCCCTTCTTGCGTAAAGCTCGAAAAGATTTAGTTTACATTGCGGGAACTACTTTTCTTGTAACACTACGCCCCGGGCGACGTCTGCTAAGCCAGTGCTAGAGTCGACTTTGTAAATGTTGCAAGTCAATGTTGATAGTTCCTCCATAGTTTTTTTTAAATATTTTTCTTGAAAGTGCTCAACACACTCATAGATTAGGTAGAATTCTCCGTGTCAAAGTCAGATAACGCTGTTAACATGGTGTTCAGAAGTGGAAGTAATTATAAAACAAAAATTAGCTCTGAACCATTGAGAACCAGTTTTTATATGTAAAGAAAAATTATAGTACTTCTTTTAGACCAATCAATTGTGTAACGATTAAAGTGTAATTGGAAAACTCGTTTACTTCGCATAATGCCTGTGTATTATCTTCTCAATTTCTCTGTCTAGCAGCAGCTTTTTGTTCATCTTGTGTTGGTCACGTCATGATAAGACGATACTCCTGTGGACCTTATCAATCATGTCTCAAAGTATATTTTTTAATGAATATAATGAGCTATGTTTTAGTAAAAGGCGTTGAGTTTCGAACACTGGTAAAGAAAGTCTAAATTGCCAAACAAAATTTGCTGTGTTTTAATAGTTCTAAGCAGTGATGGAGTGGGTCTCAAAACGGCCATGGCATTACCATGTATCCATTAGTAACTTCACTCATGAAATTTGTTGATGCATTGAAAACTGAAAACATCTATTATGGCGTCTACATCTAGGCTATTACATTAGTACAGAAAAACTGTTCAACTAGTATTACACAATATAGCCTGTTACTGATACTTTATAAGGTGAAGTGGCCCTTTCCTTTAAGAGTATCCTATACTATAATTAGATATTTAACAGTATAATATCGGTTTTAATGCTATTCCAAGCGGCCCATTCGATGCCCGCGCCACAGACCTGTTGGGTTCCTGATCAAACGATTATTTGTCTAAAGGCCTACATCGCCAGTCCGCCCCTGGTTTGTTATTTTTTTTTTACCATTGCTTGTGTTGTGTTATTATTAGTATTTTTATGGGGAACGACTACATGCCAAAAGCAATTTTCTTTTGTGAGCTCAAAAAAGGACGGCGTAACAAAGATCACCACCCCCTCCCCCACCGTAACCACTATAAAGATCAACTTAGGGGTCATTGCACCCTCACTGCATAGACGAAAGTAGCTGACAGTAGATAGCCTCTGAAAGAGTAGCCGACAGTAGATAGCCTCTGAAAGAGTAGCTGATAGTAGATAGCCTCTGAAAGAGTAGCCAACAGTAGATAGCCTCAGAAAGAGACACACATTTGAGGCCCAGAAGAAAGCCCTTGCAGAGGACAGGCCCAGAAGACGTTAAGAAAACTTAAATAGACCCCTGGCGGACTACGGTTTTGTATGCATCATTTGTGGGAAAATATGCAGATCGCAACTGGATTTGTGTAGCCATGTGAAACATTGCACTCATCCTTAATCATCGGAATCGAAGACATTGCCATTAATATCTAAATTTTGTTTGTATCTTTATTTTTGACATTAAGACTTTATAGACCTTAAAAGTGTAACAAATATATATATATATATATATAGTTTATTTTAATGTTACAATGACCCCAGCAGCACATAATTAGTACGTGGTACGGCCAAGGTCCGATTTCAGGTCAATGCACCTATTGATTAACTTATTCCCGAATCCGCCGGCAGATATGCTCAGTTGCCATCTAAATATTTTACCACATTAAATCCTTAATGAATTCTTACTTGTTCCTATCTCTTTAAATGCAACATATTTTTTTAAATGTATGCATTGAAATAACCAAAAAGTTTTGTTTTCTTATAAGGCAAGATATAATTGAACGATATTACAACGTCTTAAAAAATATTTATAAAAGTGTAATTCAGCGCGGGTCACGTGGTTTGAAGTTTAGCGGCTGATTAGCCTCCAGAAAACATAGCTCAATTTCGTTTCGTTGAAACAGATGCTATGGCCTTCGGAAAACTAAAAACAAAAACTTTTTTTTTTTCGACATTTGTTTCATTTCAAGGGCGGTAACTAGGCTATATAGAGACGTAGGGGGGTTTTGCTATATGGAGTTGATGCTGAACAGCTCTGAACCATCAAAACGCGTTTGCTTGAGTAACATCCCCTGAAATCTCAGCAGCTAGCTCCCCTGTCTTTTTAGACGAAATGAAAGCGAATAGGAAAAGAAAGAAAAAACAAGTCTATTTGGGGAAAAATAAGAGCGGGGCTGAATTCAGCTGACGTGCACCGCCAAACTTAAAAGTAGATCCTCAGTTTACGTGTTGCATGTGTTAACGCCGTGTCTTTGTGCAGGCAACGCGCTTCTTTTCTCTCTCCATGTCTCTCTCTCAGACTCTCTCGTTTAGTTTCGTCTACACTTTCCTCATGCCGAGTATATAAATCCATCATAGATTAATTCAACTAAGAAACGTCCCAGTGGCGTAGAAAGGGGGGGGGGAGATAATTTGATAATCCCCCCGGCCCCCATGTGAGGGGGGCCATCAAATGAGTGTTCGAAATTGTTTTTTTTTAATTAATATTTAATATTAAATATTACGCAAAATGCAAGGGTCCTCAAAAAGGTCAAGCCCCCCCCCCCCCCGAATGATGGCAAATTCCTAGCTACGCCATTGAAACATCCAGCCCCACTGATCAACTCACAGACACGGCCATGTTAGAGCTACTATTTGTTTTTGAAATGAACACTAAAGATTATAAAGATGGATGTTTACCTAGGTTAGACGTCTAATGAGCTTTTTATTTTAGTACACTATTTTATCGTAAGACTTTTTTCCCCACACGAAGACAATAAATATTCCAGACCAAAATTTCTCTGTTCGTCTAGAAAAAGGGGTTGTATTCTTTTAAAAAAAAAAAACATTTTTTTTTTTTTCTAGATTCCAGTTTCTTAAAATGTCAGACGAGCGAAGGCTGATAGAAAAAAAACAACTAGGTCGGAACATTTGAAATGTATGTACGCTTAACATTAGGAAGGGAGCGAATTAAGAAATTTGCTTTATAAAAAGTTTCAGGTTGTCTGCATAATATTGCAACATCTTTCTTTTAACTAGAAACCAAGACGTATTAGTGTCGGTTACATCACTGTTCACTACGTAGTTTAATATCATTCAGACGTATTGGGTTTTATTTTTTTTTTCTAGAAGGAATATCTGTAATGTAAAAGAATTAATTTATCAACCTCGACTGAATACATTATGAGATAGTTGCAACTTTTTTTGTTCAAAACTGTATTTCCCTTTGTAAATAATACTAGCATTTAGCAGTTGTCCATCTGGTATGATGATATGGTGTAGACACATTCGTTGAAAGCGTTCATCAAATAACAGTTCAGTGTAGAACTTCATTCCGTGTTCGATTTTAAAAGATCGTTTGAATTTGCATCTGTTTTGAAAAGTTCGAAGTTTTAACCTTTTTGTAATAAAACGTGGGTTACGAATTTCAGAAAACTAATTCTGGAATAGAAATAAGAAACTGAAATTAAAAGAATGATGACTTGAAAAACAATTATGTATGTTAAAACGATTAAAAAAAAATAACTGAACTTACAATATAAAATTGTCTTTTTAAAAATTCCAATATCAGTTCTTTGGCACTTTTAAGGACGGCTTCCTGTTCAAGTAAACAAGAAGCGCTCTATCGACTCGTTGGTCCCGGCTCGAGACCTGCCCGCTCCCATTCCCCGTCGTCCTGCGGGAGGTTTGGGCTAGGATGTAATAATCTTTAATTCAAAATAAACATGGAAAACCTGTGAAACAAACAACATTGTTCTTTCCAATGAACGTTCTAGTTTCTCTAAGACCAAAACATTTCTTATTTTAAATGTCCATTCTATTCAACATATCCTCACCTTGGTATCGACCCTTCCCAACCCACACACAAAACTCAAGCTTTGAGTACAATGAGCTAATATTCTATCTATTAGATCTTGATAACTAACTACCTAAAGCAGACTATAAGAAGAACAGATAAACAGATATATAGTGGAGAGAATGAGCTTACTATCAGAGCATGAGAGTAGGTGTAAATACACTATCATTGTTATATAATTCGGAATATCCGAAGATGATTATAAATGTATCGAGTAAGTATATTAGTTTACTTACCAATGAAATATACAAACCTAACACATAGTATCTAATCATGCGTAACACAAGTCATTAAGCCAAATCAATGTTTTGTACCTTGATCATTTTCTATGTATTGAAACTGTGCCTTCATAAACCAATTCCTACTCTAAATCAATGTGAATACGTTCGAGTCAACTTTTGTACATTGAATACAGTGATGTATTATTCTATGCACATATAGTATTGCACATTTGAACCATTACTGTAATAACTCTATTGTTTAGCATTTTCAAACGTGTTTTTTTTTTAAACTGTGTTAAATCAGTTGTGATGATTATACTGTTTCCTTTAATAACAATACATAAGGTGCTTGTCTATTTTAAAAGCAGCATTGTATCCGGAATCTAGCGTTCTAGTGTACATAAGATACAAGGTCCATGAGTTAAAAAGTACGTTGAATCTTGTTTTCCTGTGTGTGAATGTTAAAGAATTTAAACCATGTCTTTTTTTTTTTGTCTAGGCTTATGACATGTCCTATCACACTTACTGTGAATATAGCACTTGGTGTGATTATAGCTTATGTTAGTAATTCCAGACTTAATGGAAGTGGACTGGGTGAAGAAGTTAAAGCATTACATTATACTGGCCCTGAAGCGAAGATCTTGAATGTATTCAAAGGAATAGTTGGAGAGAGGCGATTCGAGGGACTCAACTTGCTGTATATAAAATGATCGTTGCTTATGAATGCAATGCCAAACTTCTAAATGGGTAACGCATGTTTCCGATCTTGCATTAACATTGGGACATTCATGGGGAGTATTCATTGAACTTGTTAAGCATAGGTTTGGGATTTGGGAAAATACTACAAAAGATAAACCAGGATTTAAAAAAAAAAACGCCTAGTGCAGGACTTTGTGTGAGAAAAACAGTAGAAACGATAGTTCAGAGTGCTAGGAATTTTCATAACGAAGTAAGTCGACTGGTAAACTAAGTGTTGTAAAGTCTATTCTGAAGCGATTATCTAGTTTTCCCAAAATGTAAACTAATTTATGTGTTGTAAAGTCTATTCTGAAGCGGTTATCTAGTTTCCCAGAATGTAGACTACTGGCTATATAGTGTTGTGTACTATTCAGGATCACGCAACGCCTTGTTGATTATTAGACGCTCCTTTCCGTATACCATCTCATTTGGTGTGAAGGTTGCAATGCTTTCTTTGTGAGTTTATTGTTCTATTTGATGACTACTTCCAAAGGGAGTGGAACACAGGGTCAAGCTCTGCTGTTCACGGAATCGTTGTGCATATTAAATGGTGGGATTTTAATTTCTGTTCTAGCAAATATCCTTGACCTTAGAGAATTATGGTTCTTGTTTTACTTGCTTATTCTAAACATTGTCAGATTTACAATGTGAACAATACCTACAGTGGCGTAACTAGGGTGGGGAAGAGGAGGGAGAATTTAAAAATTTCCCGGCCCCCACTTGAGGAGGGCCCCCGAATAAGTGTTTTTCACATTAAAAATTAAATATTACACAAAATGCATGGGCCCCAAAGAGATCAAATCCCCCAGCCCTCATACGATGGAAAATTCCTAGCTACGCCCCTGGGCACCTAGAACTAGGATGGGTTTTTATAGTTTGTTAGAGACTATATGAAATGCACATTAAATCCTTTGTTGCCTGTTTCAGACCAGTTTGATCCACTTTATATTTTTTAATTCATTTCAAACATGCATATTAGACTACTAGGGATGTTATAAAACTATTTTTTTTATAATGTTTGACTAAGTCTTTTTATGTCCAGTTTATGTTTTTACATCTGTATTTGGAATAATTTTATTGTTTATCATTTTTTTTAAAATACATGTTTAGTACAATGCACGCCAAACTTGATCGAAAATAAGTTGATAAATGTTTATGTGATTTTTACCTTTTAAATGCTAATGTTCCTTTCTTTTCTTTTATGCCTAACAATACTTTAGCGAGCATCTATTTCTAATTTCATTTTAATTATACAACACTCTATCATGCTATGATAAGCTATAATAAGCACTTGTGTTTACACTGAGATTTCACATAAAATGATTTATCATGACTACGTTATTAGTAACTAATGATGTACACTAACCATTCTCTGTTACTACTTACATGGCACAAAACTAAAATGTAGTATCAGCTGAAATCGTAGAACAAAAATATAAATGGGGTTTGATTTCGTCATGGTTAGCTAATTTTATATTAATTACATTTATTGTGTTTATAAACACAAACACTGTTCTTTACAGTGGACTATTTACATAAGTAAAACTTACTATGCTGCTTGTGGGGCATTTAAAATTGAAATGCGCTAATGGTCAAAGGGAATTCTAGAATAGTCTTTTAAACGGTAAAGATTTTGATGGTTTATTATATTAACACACACAAACCTCTGTGTATCAACTCACTCATAAATAGATTGCCTCGAATTGACAAAGGACAAAGTACCGAAGGGACCAAATGGATTAAAGGACACCAATTTAGTTTAATTCATCTACTTACACAACAAAACAGTATGAGAATGAAGAAATATTCTTTGTCACAGGAGACAACATCCCAAGACAAAAATCTGGCTCAAAGTTTGCAAAGATCTTCAGAGACATATTGCCAGACAACCGCTACGTGGAAACCCAAAAAGCAAAATGAAAGAAGCAGACCAAAATTAAATCTGTGGAGGTCAATGCAAAATAAAGGCAAGGGCTAGTTGTGCCAAAATAATCCTATTGGGCCTCCACCATTTAACCAAAACTATAATATGAATACATTTTACATTGCTTTAAAATAAATTACTAGGTAACGGTACTGCATATTTATTATTTTTACTGCTTTTAAAACTACTGTAGATTTTAGAACAGAGCCCTAAATTAGTTGGCAAACTTTATTTAATGGGTTGTTGACTATATTCAACAGTATGTATGCTATTGTTATGAAATCAATCAATAAACAGTTGTATATAAACACGTGATGAAATGACATTGAGTGCAATAGCTTGTTATTTTATGTACACAGTGAGTGCAATAACTTATATACATAGGAATTTTGTACAATTATATATTGTTTAGATATCTGACAAACTAGTGCAATATAGATATCATATATACTTTGTTCTACAATTATTTATATATAATTATACTTTGTCTTTTTTTTTCCTTTTTGTTGCTTTTATTTCTTCTATTGTTATACATTTAGTTGCTACATTTTTAGTGTGTTTTCCAGGATTGTGTGATCTCCACATGTCTTTTTCTCATTGGTTGGTCAAAACAACACAATTAACCAATGAAATATTTGTGCATAATTCAAGTTTAAAAAAAAATTTTCATCTTTTATCATGTGATACAAATAATTTATTTGTTCTTCAATGTCATTTTTTAAAAATATTGTATATTTAATGTGTTTACTGTAAGAAAACTGTTTATTACAGGACTTTTCATGATTGCAAACGTAGTTGATTGAGTTTGACACACATAAATAATACTGTAAATCCTTTTTGTTTTTCATTTTCTTGTTGAAACTTTTGTTTCTGTGTTTCTTTTTTATTTGACTCCTCCATCTTTAAACTTCCTCTGTTGTGTGTTTAAAACTTAATTTGTTTGTTTTTTTCTACAAAAACCATTGATATTAGTGCTGGTGTTATTTATTTATTTCATTGCAATGACTGGGTTTAGTATTACAAGATATACACAATGTACTCTATGGTGGACAAAGCAGTAGGGATGAGCGCATTAACTTTATGGACAGATTGTTTTTAACTGTACTACTTTTTGAGGGTGACTTCATTGAGTCCTTTACTTCCTGTAACCTATAAAATATAACCATACAATCAGTTTTGATTTGTTAGTTTTAATCTACAGAAAGATGTGTTGGTTTTGTTTTCATCTACATAAGTTTACTGCTAGGAAGGTACACTTTTTACTATAAAAATTAAGTTAACCACACACACACAGATATATATATATATTTATATATAAATACCAGTATATAGACCTATACATATCTATATTTATCTATTTATCAATCTATCTATCTATAAATATATATACACCAGTTTTTGAAAGTAAAATACTCCTTTCAGACTTTGTGATCTATAGGGCAGATGATGTAAAGGTTATCTGTTTTTTTGGCTAAAGGTTAAGGGGGGTATCAACAACCAACTATCAAAACTTATGTAAGATACCTATCAAAACTTATGTAAGATACCTATCAAAACTTATGTAAGATACCCATTAGAGTAGGGTGGACTCAGGACATTCTAAAAATCCTGAAATTGAAATCCCAGTCTTCACAGAAGATTCAAACCTGAATATTTATATATATATATATATATACATATATATAATATGAAACCTGATAACAAATAATTTATAATTAATTAAATGTATTAGTGTAACTAGTCTTTCTTTATACTATATTTAATTTGATAAAAGCATTAGAACATTTCCTTGGCTACATACCAACCAATACTTATTTGTTTATATAGTGAAGTAGTCATCTTTGTTTTCCTTTTGTACCATATTTTTTTTTTAATTTCTCAAAATATACATAGACTTTCCCTTGTATCAATGAATAACTATTGTTATGCAGTTCTGTTTTTGTGTCCTGATGGTTGTTCAATGTCTAAACATGTTGACATCCAAATGAGATAACTATGACATGTTTTATAAAGCTCTGACTAGATAATGTGATGTATGAAGAGCAATGTATACATCTTTGCATGGATTGGAATGAAAGACAAACAAATCAACTAAACAGAATAAATTACAAGTTTGGATACACAATTATTGTTTGATCATTTTTCATTTGTTGGTTTGTTCTTTGATTGAATCTATTTTTTGTCTATAACTGCATCAATGAAAATTAGGAACATAAAGTTCTTCACTCTGAGGAAGTGAGGAAAAAGGGTTTTAATAGCAGTTTTGATTTAAAGAGCTTTCAATCAAGAATGACCTGGTCAAAGAATCCCATGACATTTGGCCTGGACTCTTACACAGATCAACTAAACATCCTGATCAAACTTATAAATATTTTTGAGTCTGGTGTAAAGTATGACAACCATCTGTTTCCAGTTGCATTGGCCTTTAAGCTCTTTAAATATCAGATTATTTGAAGCGTACTTGCATAACTGTGAAAATCAGCCCATAAAAGAGTTCAATACAATTGTAAATGAGTTATGAACAGTCACTGGATTATTCTCTTAATCCTTGGCTTATTCAATTGTTTTCCTTTGTTTTGTGTAACATATTGGATCAGGTAGATAGCAGCAGAGGTGTAAAGAGTTTGTTGTCTCATGGAGTACAGAGTGAGATCAACAGTGGAGAAGGACTTTGATTAAACTTACAAATATTTACATGCTCTAAAACATTCAATGATAAAAGTACAAAGAAAATCTAAGATTCAAGATACAAAACCGAGGACATGGTACAAACTCATATAAACCATCCAATGCCTGAATGAACTAAGACTGCTGTAGTTGAAATCTCTAATTACTGCTAAATTTGTTTTATTGTATACAAAATGATGCTGTGTAAATCAACTTACAAGTGATCATCACTATCTGTTTTTAAATCTTGACAAATCATTCTACTTAACGTGTTGTGTCAAAAATATGTCTTGAATATGAAAGTAATCTTTTAAATTACTAGAAAAGTTCTGAGCCCTGTATCAAGCCAGTTTGGGAGCTCAGTTATAAAGTTGGGTTTTGAATTCAAGTTCTCAAAGAATTTATGTCTCTCAGAAACCTTTCCTTAAAAAACCATGTGTGTGTGTGACCCATTATCAAACACTTTATATATATATATTTTTTGCTGTGAACAATTATAAATAATTTTAAAAATTTCAACCATACAATTGCATTACCCTATAACATAAATAAGCCTCAAAAAGATAAAGCAATGGTCAAATCAGCCTCATCAGGGTAAAACAGTGGTCAAATCAGCCTCATCAGGATAAAAGAATTATTGAGAACTAAATCAGAACACATTGAAGATAACCAAACATTGATGTGTTTTAAGAGAAGAGAAGAAACAAGTAAATAAGAGAAAAGTGGAAATCTATTGGTACAGTAAATGTTTATTCAAGAGAAAACAAGTTCAGTAAATGTTTATTCATGATCATAATGAAAAGTAAGTCAATCAGCAAATAATGTAAGAAGGTCTACACTTGTAGGCTATATCTGGCAATGAACAGTAAAGAACTTAAGCAGGGGTGGCCAACCTTTTGCTTTGGCGCACCAATTTTGTTCACTTTTACTTTCGGATGCACCACACACATTTTTACATATTTGATTATTTTAAGCAAGATGAGACTTTCTTTCATCAAATCTTTAATATCAGGAGTTAAATTCATAAGTGTTCTACAAATTGGAATTTTACTTTTAACTTCAGTTTGCACTTGATCATTTTCATGTTGATCCAAATTGATTGGCATAACTTGAAGCTCATTTTCTTAGTTTGCAAATGGGCACATGGTAACGATCGCCAAAATGTAAACATTTCATATGCACTTGTCACTACACCAGACGTCTTGATCTTTTTCACTTTTCCACCAAAATTTTCAAACAAGGTTACAGTTCCAGCAACACTGCCAATCATTGCTGTGATCCATGAGAACAGATACTTAAGTGTTTACTTGTAGTTAATAGCTGATTTCTAAGACACGACGTCGCTTTCTTAAATATATTTGACCCTCTGGTTTTTTTAAGAGTGACTTAAGGCCAATAACTTGTTCATTCAACTATGATAAAATGATCATCCTATAACAAAGCTTAATTGAGAGATACTACAAATGTTAGCAGATTCGTCCAAGACTAATGAAAAGAAAGAGCCTGCATCGACACGCAAAAAATATCAAACTGTTCTGGGTTTATTAGTAGATCTACTATAACAATGTTGGTTGAGGCAGGCTTGGTAATAGCCAGTGAGTTAAATTCCTGATGTATTTTTTCAAAAAATAGGACATTATTTTTTTTTGAGCACATATACTTTTTCTTGATTTGTTTTCGCAGGAACATAGTGCGCCACTTTTGGCACATGTTCCATAGAATGGCCACCCCAGAACTAAAGCATCAATTTCCTAGATTTCAATCTGTGTAGAGAAATAAAAGAAAAACGTTCCGGATTTCCATTTGAACACATTTTATTGTTGTCACTTTTCTGTCATGGATACAAACAATTTCCTTGAACAAGAAAGAGTTACATTAAAAAATCAATTAGTTACTAAATACTTGATTCCAACTAATGACAGTAGTTGAAAATGTGTACAAATAGAGAGTGTAACTTACATGATATACAGACATATTAACAGAAAAAAAAAAGACTAGTTATAACAAACTTACTAAGCCACTACTTTCACATTCAAAGTCAGTCATAAAGGCAAAGATAAAATGGTAAGCAATAATCAAGACCAAACTTGTTGCTGTCTTTAGCTATAGTGGTTTCCCTTTGACTTCTTGAGTTATTTTTTATCATTCACACACTTCTCATGTCCATACATTAAGGCACATTTGTATAGCACACATCTGACAAGACTTGATTTCCATAGGAAACTTTTCAGCCCACAGTTAAGTCAGTGCTGCAAGTGCCTTCTATCAAGTTTCTTTCTACTGCCTTGAGTTGTTCAAATGAAGTGGCCTGAGAAGACAGTGGATAGAACATAGATCAGCATCATACAAGTCAATAATTGAGAGTTTGGTGGCTAAGGGTCAGCTCAAGAGCATGGAAGCTATCAATGTAGAGGAAACAAAAAGGGAGAAAGAAAAACTCAGATGTTTTTTTTTAATGCAAATGTCTAAAGACAATGAGTTAGGGGCTGTATACCTAATAATAATACAAATTATGGGCAGTGGAAACTGATCAAAAGACTATGAGGAATTCTGTTTCCCTTCAACGAAACTCGGCCCTGTTTCATTTTCATTCTTCCCTAAACTTTTTAAATCTAAAATAGTTTCTCTTTGATAAACCTCTAGATTTTGTCCAACTTATTAGAACAAAAAACCTTTACACATTGTTTTTTTTTTACTTTTCATAGTCAAAATAAAAACATTTTTTTTTAGTTTTGTAAAATTAATCTGCATATTCATTTAATTCTATACCAGTACCAAATGAGCAAATTTATAAGAGAAAGTTACTTTAGTTAAATCTGTATTATATAAGAAATAATCAAAACAAAATAAAAAATAATCTTAAAAAGAAACATAAATTTCTAAATTAGTAAAGTATCCCTTTCAGACCTTGAGATCTATAGGGAAAAAACTTTTGTTTCAAGGGTGTTAAAATCATCATTATGACCTAATGCCTTTACTTTCACAAAGTATGTCAGTTACCTAATAAAACAGGGTAGACTCAGAGGAGTCCTAAAATACCAAAATAAAAAATCCAACATCACCTGAATTTAAAACTCCATTTCGGAAGCCATGTGCCCAAACACAGAAATTAATTCCTTATAAAGCCATAAAAAAAAAAACTAGAATCTATGAAAAGATTACCTGAAAGACATCTTTTGGACTGCTGGCGATGGATTTGATTTCATCCAGATTTTGTAATGCGATGCCAATGGTTATAACCTTGTTTTTCTCAGCCTTGAGATCTGTAGCTGCTGGTATTGTGTCTAGGTAGTTGACATTGCTCTGCCCATCAGTTAACAGGATGGCTATGTTATCTGCTGTTGGCCTGTCTCCAAAACCTGCAAAGCACAAGCACATTACAAAATGTTATACATAGTATACAATCAATTCAATAAACATGAGGCAAACATTATTTAAAGTTCAGTGCATTATAACAAAGAGTATAAGAAATATTTTGATACTTAGTACATTAACAAAATACTTTCTTAACTTGCAGTTTGCAAAAAAAGATGTTTGATTTTTCTGTGTTACTAAGCAATACATAACATAGATAAGAAACTTAATATCGAAAGCCACTTTTAAACAATCCCTAATAAAGGCCAAATGTAAATTTCCATCAGAAGTCCACCTTGATTTTTCATGCAACATTGAAATAAAACTGATAATAATTCTAACTTGATCTGAAATTAATTCATGCATTTTTTTAATCAGTTTTTTCCACCCTATGTAATTGAAATTTATACTATAAAGTAGAATGTGAGGTGTATGTATGTGACTTATAGACATCAAAACTGCTTGACCAATGTTGATAAAACTTGGCAGGAATGTTTCTTGGGTACCAACTTAGACCTTAGTGTATGTATTGTAGCCCTAAAACAAACCTAAGACCCTAAAAAAAATAAAGTTGTCCGACTCTATTAAAGCTATAGTATTTATGGATCTAGGCCATGTTTACAATGTTGACATGAGAAAAGATAGAAAGGATTTAGATCTAGATCTAATTTTAAGAAATACACTTTGCGCAGATAGTTTTTTACTTTGACACGTGAAAATACAAAATAAGGTCCATTGATTTCATCATATAATAAAATTAACCTTCAAATTTGTGTTTCAAAACCATTTTTTACATAAATTAGTTCCTTATATCTGTGACTACAGATTTCCTGACGAACATTCTTTCATTAGACAATACCGTAATGAATCGTGTACTAAAAATTAATTCTTTTTATTGTTTACTTTATAATCCCATCCCTAGATCTAAAACTCTAATTCAACTCTAAGATGATAAAACTTCTCTTCGCACAGATAGTTTTATACTTAAACACATGAACATACTAATTATAGTCCATTCATTTCATATTTTGATCAAATAAACATCCAAATTTGGTTTTCTAAAGCATTTTTAAGAGCCTACATTCGTTTACGAAAGCTGCGAAGCCGAGTTGAGATAGGCCTATATTCATTCATGAATCGCGCACTAAAAATTATTTCATTTAATTGTTTACTTTATAATCCCATTCAATTAACAAAGCTCTTGCTCTTTTCATTTTTAATAGATATGAATGTATTGGCTTCGGGTAAACCCATTTTCGCAAAACTAATTTTATTTTCGTAGCGAAAGAGAAAAAAACTTGAAAGGATCATTAGCTAAGTTTAACATACATCTAAATCCAATCCACTAGATTAGTAAACACAAACTTAGACCCGCATGCCGCGGGTAATGTCAGGCTAGTATATTATAAAGTATGCATTGATAAATATCCAACTTTCAGACATATCATCAGTGGAAACATTTCAAAATGTTCTTAAGTAAACAAGAAGCGAAAATTGACAATAGGGCCAGTAAATCTTGTCAGTACCTAGCCTGTAGCTACCAAAGTTAAGATAAATCAAAGTCTTTTGGCGTTGCTAAATTTGTTTTATAAATAACACCATACTATTAGTGTTCACAATTTTGCTCTGTAAATTGATATACAAGTTATCATCACTGTCTGTTTTAATATCGCTACAATTCTTTCTTTCTTTATTCTGTTTTAATATCTCTACAATTCTTTCTTTATTATTCTGTTTTAATATTCTTTCTTTATTTATAAGTTTTGTGTCACAAATAGAACCAAGTCTTGAATGTGAAAGTAATATTTCAACTTACTAGAAGAGAAAAGTTCTAAAGCCTGTCTCAAGCCACCAGCAGTGTTGGTAGATCCTGGCATGTACACTGTGGTCTTAATAGCATTGAGAATATCTTTGGGACTGTTGTAACGATTGAAGCTAAAAATTGTCTTGACCTCTGTGCTGTAAATGACAAGTGAGAAGCGGTGGTCCTGGCCATAGAGAGTCAGGTCTTTAACCACCTCGGAAACATATTTGAGCATGAGTTCAAAGTTACTGGGTCCCACACTAGCAGAAGAATCCAGAATGAACACAATATCTTTGTTGTTCTGACAATCTGAAAGACAGAAAATGAAATGATATAAATCATGTATTGAATAGACATAGAAATAGATCAGTTGAGATCAGAGTGTCTGCACATTCGAAAAAAAATCAGGTTAATCTTAGACAACGTTAACTAAATTAAAACATAAAACAATAATAACAAGATTAAAACATTAAACAACACTCACTAAATTATAACATAAAACAACACTAAATTAAAACATAAAACAACAATAACTACATTTAAACATTACACAATAATAACAAGATTAAAATATTAAACAACACTAACTAAATTAAAACATGTATAAGGCTTGTCTTCAAGTCCAAAAATTAGTGAGGAATACAGTATTTCCCGTGGCCGCGCAGCCCCAGATGTGACCTACATATTTTGCCACATCAAGGGGAAGCATAACTATTGTCCGCAGGTGGTCGATTAAGATTTTCTTTTCGCCTGAATTTGTCCTCGGCAGCAGATTTTCTTTTGGTCTCAAATGTGTATCCCACGGCCTTCGTGAGTGTCCTCCAGCTGTCTCGTTCCGACGCCGCATGCAGCCAGGTGCTCTCTTCTATGTCAGTCAAGGAAATTTGACACCTCAGCTGGTCTTTGAAGCATTTCGGCGGGGCGCCTCTATTACGTCGACCACCTTTTAGCTCACCAAAAAAGACAGCCTTTGGCATACGTTCGTCTCCCATACGGGATACGTACCCTGCCCAGCGTAGCTGTCGGCCGATAAGAAGTCCCTCTATACTGCCCATACCGGCGTACACAAGAACATCGCTGTTTGTAGTGCGGTCCTGCCACCATATGTCCATGATGGAGCGCAAGCATCTTTGGTGAAAGCGGCGCTCAAGAAGTCTTAGATGTTTTCTGTATAGTGTCCATGTCTCAGAGCCATATAGAAGGGTTGAGAGAACCACTGCCTGGTAGACATTGATTTTGTAGGCAGGCAGAGCGATTTGTTCTTCCATACTCTCGCGTGAAGGCGTCTAAAAGCGCTACTAGCCCTGGACAGACAGTTATCAACTTCCCTTGAAAGTGAGGCGTCATTTGACACTATACTACCTAGATATGTGAAGTGGTCTACCACGTTTAGGGTCTGTCCGTTTACTGTGATCCTTGGGGCTGAGTATGTTTCATTGGGTGACTTCTGTTTTCCTGAGGTATATAGATAGACCGAAAGAGGCAGCAGCATATGCAAATTCGTTTACTGCGTTCTGGAGGTCATTTTCATTGTGAGCTAGCAGGGCGCAATCATCGGCATAGAGAAGCTCCGTTATGACAATCTCCTTTGTTCTTGTATGGGATAGTAGAAGCCAGAGATTGAACACATTGCAGTCAGAACAAAACCAGATGTAGATGCCTTCATGCAATCGCTGCCTCATTTGACCCAGCATTACGCCAAAGAAGATAGCGAATACAGTAGGGGCAAGTACACAGCCCTGCTTCACGCCATTTTCTATTGGGAAGTGATCAGAAAGGGTACTATTGTGTTTGATCTGGCCTCTTTAAATTTAAACAAAAAGCAATGATAACTAAATAATAACATAAAACAACACTAACTAAATATAAGACATAAAACAAGGATAACTAAATTAAAACATAAAACAACACTAACTAAATTAAAACATAAAGCAACACTAACCATATTCGCAATTGGGTCCCAAATAGCCCTGTTGACACTGGCATGTATATGAGCCAGCACTAGCAATACAGTTTCCATCATTTTTACATGGATTGGTATCACACACACTTTGGTCTGATATGGAACAGAACAGATGTTAAAATCCTTTGGCAGCAAAATAAAAATAAAGTTTGATGTTTTTAAATTTAAAAAAAATAAAATTTGGAGTTTTTAAAAAAGAATTATAAAACAAATGAGTGTTTCTAAAATATACAAATTACATTTTTTTAAAACTAGAAATATCTTAAAATAAATCTTTTAACTGTTTAAACACTGTTTAAAACAAAGATAATAGGATTTTGTTATTTTATTTTTCAAACAAACAAATAAGACAATAACTTGATCTAATGTGATGTTTGAAATTTTGGCTTAACCAATGGAGAACCCATGAAATGGCACAACCATTTAGGTGTCATCAAAATATTCAGGGTTCATTATTTTAAAATCTAGTCTTAAGTTGTTATGCCAATTAAAAAACTGCTAAATCTGCATTACAATCTACTCCTAGAATGAGTTACTGCCACACCATTTATATGTAGCTACAAAACAAAACTTAATATTTTTAAGATCTAATGGACACAATTAGAGGTACCTCTACAAGTGTTGTCAACTATTTTGTCTGTAATGTCAAACAACTTGTCAAAGGCATTCACTCTGAAGACATTGGCAATTACTGGTTCGCTAGCAATGCCTTTAAGCTCCCAGTCATCATTATCTTTCAGGTTGATGCCTACAGCAATGACATGGATGCCTTGCTTCCTGGCCAGTTCTGCCTCTGGAATTGTGAACTCTGGGTTGACGTTGGAAAGACCATCAGTGATGACAACCACTGGTAAGATAAAACATAAAAGACTATTAATCCTATCTGTTAATGAATGAACTAAGTCTATGCCGGGCATATTATTTAATGAATATATTGCTAACCACCAATGAAAATAAAAATTACTGAAATTTGTGAGTTCGTGGTCAAAAGTCAACTAGGGCAGTAACTTTTTAAGTTCATTCCTAGTATAGCCTGAGGGACTTGATCTCCAACTATATCAATTTTTAAACATACAGTAATATAATTCTCAGTGACTATGATTTAAAAGAAATAAAAATGAGACCCACCACATCAAGAAATACTAACATCATATATCAGCTAAAAACAAGACAGAGCCTAATTCCCTTTAAAATGCAGTTTGTATAGCAGGTATCAGGCATCCAAAGATGACTTTAACAACACAATGAACTGAAGATCCAAAGATACCTGTCTAAAAGATAACTCTCACCACACAATGAACTGAAGATTAGTTTCAGGGATATGGTCCAGCGCTGAACCTCTATGACTACCTTGCAATACATGAAGAATGTTGACTGCTCAAAATATAATGTATATGTTACCAGCAAAGTGCAAAATCCGGCATTCTATAAAATACCTAAACATTCCAGGCAAATTAAATTGATTTCTTCATTTAATACTTTGCCTAGGCTATGTATAGAATGCCTAGGCATTCTATAGAATGACTAGAACTGCTTTAAGCAAAGTTTTTTTATTACTTATAGAAATTTCTCAAAATAATAATTCTTTTTAGCAAGTAATCTAAATAATTTAGTTTTGTTCTTTAAGGTGTGGAATTTATCTAATTATTACTGTCTAAGTGTGCATGCTTTGTATAAGCAATGACAATATTGTGTATTTTTCATGTGTCAAAGTAAAAAACTATTTTGGCAAAGTTAGTTCTTAAAATTAGATCTAGATCTTTTTGATCTTTTCTCATGTAAACATGGCTATATGACCTAGATCAATGAAATATTTATGCAAAATTTTATGAAGATTGGTCAAAAGGTTTTGATTTCTACGCGGGACATACATATGCCTTACTTTACTTAGTACTTATAGTTTTATGAAGAAACTAACAAACATATTTTTAAGAGTAGCCTTTTTAGAGTATTATCAATTACTTTGATCCTTTTTGATGTTGCATGTAGACAGTCCCAGTGTCTCTGCATCTTTTAATTTCTCCTTTTAGTTTGAAGAAATTAAACAACTTTATATTTACTTATGTGTCTTACTTTTTAAAAATACAATCATTGATTAAAAGAATAACTGAATCATTTAAATATTAAAATTACACTTGGTATAGGTATAAAGACGTAGGCCAACAAAGGTATTTTAAGCATTAACAAAACCTGTTGCTTATTTGTGTGGTATTTCCCACTCATTTTAATATTTACATAATCTATAAATATCTTTCTAAATAAGACAGTGTCTACTTTGACTGTCATTTTATGGAATGCCTAGGCAAAGTAGGAGATGTAGAATCATTTTTCACTTCGCCCCCAAAATGACAGGCATTCATCTCGCTTATGTGGAGAGAGATGTGACCAAGAAAGCTATGGAAATGGGAGAAAAGCGTGTCAAACAAAAAATGGCTGGATCCTTAACTACCAGAGAGAATGCAAGCTTAACGTGCAATACAAGTGGGCAGGAATGTCTTGAGAAAAGGGCTCCACAAAAGTCCCATGAAAAAGTTTTCTATGAGATGAACCATAGTCATTCTACAACTGAAGGAGACTAACAAAACAGAGAGTTATACTTGTCACAAAGTGGGTGTTGTTTCATCTGAATATTGTAGGCAGATTTGTACATGGAAATTTTTTTTTAATTTTTCTGTTGTGTTGTCTTTATATGAGAAAAGAGTCCTTGTAATCACAACAAATTTCCATAAGGATCAATAAAGCAGTCTTAGTCTTAAACTTAGAAACATACCAAATAAATAAAGGCCTATACTTAGAACTCAGTCAAGCATCTTAATATCTCCAAATATGATTATTGAAAATAATAAAATGAATTTATACAATAAGAAAAAAAAAAACTGAATAATTCTCACTAAAAGCAATAGTCCTGTGGGAGGTTTGGCCTTGCATATAATATTCTTTGATTCTGAAGGAATATCCGAAACATATAAAACAAAAATGATTATATTACTTCCTATCCAAAATCTCCTGTAGGATGGCAGGAAATGGAGGCAAGTAGGATTTGAATGTGGCGTTATCGTGAGGATAGTCCAGGCAAGGCAGCCACAACTATCATTTTTTAAAAATATCTCAACCTTTTTACAGAAAATGTGCACTTATCTTACTTTTACTAGTAGCGATGCGTAACTATGATGCTAAGTTCCAGTATTATGTAAATGTTATCACATAAACTGCAGGATGCTTTTTTATCTGAGGGCCAAAACAATACTGTTAAGAAAAAAGTGGGGAACAATAAAAAGAAACATTACTACTCACAAAAGTCTGGCACATTTGGTCTGTTTCCTTTAGCTGGAGAGAACATATAAGTTCTGGAAAGTTTCAGCCCAGATGCAGTGTTGGTGTTACCATATTCATATTTCAGTCCACTAACTGCTGCTTTCAGTGCACGCTTGTCCTGAAGAAAGATTTGCACCATTTCAATATGAATTTAACTAAACCAATGTGGGAAAGACTAACATAAACAGATACTGACAAGTCTATTTGTTTCATATATTTCACACAACCACCATGTATATATGTTCACTAATAAGTAAGAAGTTGAAGTATGTTCATGTTCTAGACAAAAGTCATTAGAAGCAAAAGTAGAGCAACTTTTCAAAGCAAAACTTGTGGCTAGGACTGTAGAAATGAAAATGCAGACATTTGATATAAAACATAGAAGAGTGAAAAGTTTTTTTAAGTGCAACAGTGTATAGGAAACAAAAATACAAAGAATGTCTAGAATTAAATAACATGATAGGACAGCTCATCTAAACCTCAACAACAATAGCAAGAAAAGTGTTCTCCAATAAATCCCAGTACATATTGAAATAGAAGGAATTGAAACAAGTGACGTACTAGCTAAATATGGGAGAAATGAAAAAACATATTTCAGAAATCAAAATTGTTTGTAGTGAAATATGCTCTTGTTGAATGTCATAAGTGTCACCAGAGAATGCCAACCATTCCTTTACTCGACACAAACAAGACACTGACCTCAAAATATCTCTATACTTCTTCTAGCCAGATTTTTGCTGCTAAGCTATAAACTCTTTTGCAGACTGTGCCAAGCAAACAAGGTGTGCTGTTTTCTTCAATTGTTCAGCACTGCTATATTAATATATATATATCCTCCTTCGCGATCGAAGATGAGCACATTTCTCATATCCTATCGACTAGGAGATGACTGTAAAGTCCAATCCTCACTTTAAAAAGCCGGTTGTAACTTGAATTTGGTCAGTTGCAGATAGGCCTACATCTTCTCGCTTTCTGTTGGTTCAGTGCTCTTTCACCCTGGCCACTCTTCTTGCTAAAAATCTCGAGACTCTGAGACTCACAGCTTTCTTGCCATGAGGAGCGATCGAGAACTAGTGCTTACTAGCCATGAATGTCGATATCGCACTCCTTGAGGGAGCTCTTCAGAGCCCTTATAGCGCTTGTATTGACCTCCATGGGAGTACTTTCCTGCACACAACTCCCTGTACTGAAGTCGTTTGGGAAGGCACTGCTATAATATTCTTATTAAGCCTAAAAAGATGTCCAAAACTAAACGTAGAGCTGCCTGTGATCTGCAATAGGCTCAGTTTATCTCAGACTTATGAGCCCTCCCAACATGTAAATGAGAAAATAGAAGAAAATTAGCAATGGAAACAAAAATATGTCAAAAACTTATTTAAATTATCACCTTGTAACTGTTTAAGAAGATTTCTGCCTTGCTTGACTGACTGAAGGTAGCAATACCGACTTGTGTTGCCGTAGGTCCGATGTTAAAATGATCAATGACACTCTGTACATACTCCTTGATGTGTCGGAAGTTCTCAAAGCCAACGCTGCCACTTGAATCAATCAGGAAGACAATGTCAGCACTGTCATCACAAGCTGGTGGATTGTCAAAGTGAATTCTTAGTAAATAACCAAGTTTTATTTGTTGTTTATGATTGTTTACTCATTGTAATACAATGTTCCAACCAAGAGAGATAACAATTTACCTCTTTCACAGTTTTTGCCAGCAAAGCCAGGTGGACATCTACAGGCATATGTCTTCTCACCATTTTCACAAGTACCACCATTTTGGCATGGTGAGTTCACACACTGATCTTTAGCTAAAGCACAACAATACAATTCCAAACATGAAAATGTTAAGAAAAACAGTTATAAATAAAAACTTTAATGCAAAACTTAAATAATAGTTTAAAAAAACAAACAAACAACAAATGTTACAGCAGAACTGTAAAAGCAAATAAAAAAAAAAAAAAAAAAAATAAGGAAAGAGCACCACACATAGCATACCTTCACAAACAAGTGAGGCAAAATCCAAAGCAATGCCTTCCAGTCGTTGAGGGCCATCAAGTAAGTGATGGACATCTTCTAGTGCAGAGGAGACAGCCATTTCCAAAAGTTTCTCATCACTCTTAGACAGACCCATGCCTAAGGACAAGTGAAAATATTTATTGGATAGAACAACAAATATAGGCATTAAAAAATATGGAGTGATGAGTGAATGTAACACTACAAGTAGTCCCCTTTTCCATCAGCCCCCACAGGCCGGCCCTAACAATTATGGAGCACTATGCCAGGCAGATTGTGTCTTGGCATTTTATTCATTTTTTTTTACTTAGTACAAAATCACGATCAAATTAAATTTCGAGCATTGCATGTAGCGAAGTCATACATTATATCATGAAAATTCTGTTTCCTACTTAGATAAAGCTCAATAACAATAGCAAGCATTGTCAAATTGTTCAATCTATCTTCAAGAATAGTTGACCTCAAGTAATTGAATGATACCCCAAAACGAGAATTTTGTCTATTTTCATGAGATTTTTATGTTTTCAGGAGATTTCCATGTGCTCATGGAAAATGAGGGGTCTGTGGGAACCCTGTTATAAGTTATAATGGTATCATTTCATATTTGCACCTAGAATGAGCGTGGAGCCAATGTACCAATGTGAAGTAGAGCAGTGTTTCTGAATCAAAACCTTCTTAAGAAGAAGACTTTACACAATGTCTGTGTCAATGTGAAGTTTTTATTGCTTCAGTACATTTCTCCAGAATGATGCACCATGGTCTTGCAGCTGTGTTTAACATGAAAAAATCAGGCCTGTTACAAGATGTCAAGGTGAACACAAGGTTGTTAAAGTCAATAACAAACAATCTTGCTCAACCTCAGCCTACTGCGTTGAATGTCTCTCACATTTAAGTATTTGACCCGCGTTCTTCTTATCTGAAGAGATGCCAGGAGAATTTATTGCTGACATTTAGGAAGTAGGAAAACACTTGTTCCTATTTCCACAGAAAAATCAGATCTAGATCTAGCCCCAGAATATCTCAAAGTGACATGTTCATACAAAAACAAAAAAGAAAATAAGTAAGTTAGATTTATCTAGTGTCTAGGGATGAAAGACAAGGAATTGGTAAAGTAAAGCATGTCCAAACTTTGAACATTATAATAGTCAGGTCTAGAATTTTTAGAGAGGTAACCAGTATATTTTAAATTTAATATCAGATCTAGATTTTTTGTTGTTTTTATTAAAGAGATAACCAGAATATTTTTAATTTAATATCAGATCTAGACTTTTAAAAAAAGAAATAACCAGAATATTTTAATTTTCTAGATATAGGTATTTATTCATTTCAGTAGATTTCAAAATCTAGATCTAGGAGCTCTTAGAATTTCAGGAGATTGGGACAACCCTAACTGTGTGAGGCAACGTGACAACTCATTATTCACTAAATCAAGTTTTCTAGATATTTCATGAGACTCACCAATGCCTATAAATTTGGTGCCTTTAGACTTCAGTTCATTGATGGCTTGCACAGTATTCTCTCCTCCAATCTCTCGAGCTAGGATGACAACATAGTTAGGTACTTCCTTTCTGTCTCCACCTCTAAAGAGCACGTTTGATGAGACCAACTTTATAGCTTGTTCTAGGTTAGGGTCTCCATCCACTCTCCTAAAACAGTGTTCAAACACTTAAGTATGGAAACATGGAATCCCCATAGTGATGAAAATAGAGCAGTGAGATTTATAACAAATGAATATTCCAATTTGATTAGAGTAACACCATTACTAAAATCACTAAACTTAGAGACACTTCAGGACAGAAGAATAAAAAGTAAAGTAGCTATAATACATAAATCACTAAACCATAATGTACAAATAGAAAAAAAACCTAATGAAATAGACACAAGGATAGAAGCACATTTCTAATTCCATATGCTAGAACAAATCCATACAAGGGCTTCCCTAGAGAATGGAATGGGTTGCCTGAATCAGGAAAACCAATGACTTATCAGAGTTTAAGTCATTGGTTAACATGCATGACTAGATTGACACATAAAATTATAATTATCTTCTTTTTTGAAGTTAAGTCGGTTATATATAAGATAAGAAGATAAGTATAGAATAATAGTAAATAATGTCAGTTAAAAAATAATTGTTATTAAAAGCAGCAGCTGGTTTTACAAGTTTTGGGATGACCCTTCAGAATTAAGTTTTAGTATACAATCCCAAACATCCTGTGGTCGACAACTTTGAACAGTGGATGTCAGTGAACGGTTTAAACTCTGGACTAGGTTGACAATAGCCTAACATAAAAGATTTGATCCAAGAATGTCTAGCAATCCAAAGCACATTCTTCACAATATGCTGGTAAGTATTCAATACCTCATTAAAATATCATTATTTTAGATAATTAAGTTATTCTTTACAGAAATCTGTCAATATGCTCCGTATTTAAAGTAACTCAGGTCTTAGGAGCTCTTCAGCCATTCCCAAACAGCAATCAAACAATTTTTTCTTACTACCAATAGAGCTATTTAGTCATTTTCTATGTATTATACATACATAATCAGAAAAAAAAAAAATCCATGCTCACCTAAGGGAGCTAATCACAGAATTGATAGTACGCTTATTGTCTCCCTCTATCAGCTCTAGTCTAAGCCTTGGATGAGCACCATACTCCACAATACCTATTCTGATGTTACCACTCTTGAAAGCCAAGTTCTTGACATTAGACTTTAAGAAACGTTTAATGACTCTGAAGTCAGGCCCAGTATTGTACTTAGAGGCATCCACTACAAATACTACATCCACACTGGAACTGCACACTGTCAAAGCAGAAATGTAAAGTAAAATTCTTAACAATATAATGAAGCATAATTTTAAAATTCTCAAAGGATTTCTGTATAATATAACAATAAATAAACACATTATTCAAATGAAATGCAGTTCCAAGGGAAATGTAGATATATTTTGACCTTTTTAAGAATGTTGCAATTGCTTCTAGTTGATTAGTTTATAAAGAATATGTAATTCATACAAGTGCTTCTTTTTTTACTGCCATTAGAGCATGGAAGGGATTGCATGAATGAGCCAGTAAAGTCATTAGCTTAGCAAGGTTTAAGTCTTTAACATGCATGACTATATTAACACATGGATACATAGGACAATTTTCTTTAATAATTAATCTATAAGTTATATAAATGTATACAGTTTAGTTTCGATTTAAAGATACCATGTAAAGAGTGATAAATGGATTAAGCTTTTTTTTTAAATGCTATCCAACAATGAGTATTGTGAAGTTTGTCAACTAATTAAAGACATCTCTAACCTTTGTCACAAATTTCCCCAGCAAATCCTTCAGGACACTTGCAAGTGAAGCCAAAAGGTTCATCCACACATTGACCGTTATTACGGCAAGGATTAGGATTGCAACTATTATCAGCTAGGAAAGTAACAGAATAAAATGTCAGCATACAGTTTTGAAACGGATGACATATATTATTTCATAAGACAAATGATATTGAATGACAGTTGTATATTTCTATTAAATACTTTAATTAAAAAAAAACATTATATCTTACAGATTACATGTTACTTCAAAAACATAATATCCTATCTATAAAGTTTGATTTTAACACTGATTTTCATAGAATAGTGTTTATCACTTAGTGAAATATCTACAATGATTATTTATATCCAAAGAAAAATGTAGCTAAAATTTTTAAAAACAAAAAGTACTGAATTCAAAACTGACCATAAAAATATTTTGTCAAAGTGACCAAAAAAAATTTAATTTATCAGAGTTGATATAATCATAGGCACAAGGATTATTCTTTAATGAAATTAACATTCTGCTCATAGCTTAGATTTATCCCAGCAGAGATTATGTTGAATATGTCTATTCTCACAAGAAAGCTTTTTTTTTAATCAGGCTTTGAAAGTAATAAGGTTTATAGCATGCTGTACTGATAGTTATATATGTGAAGGGACTGAATGTAAGAAAAAAAAAGGAACTAATATCACAAGGTTTAGTGGGTTAGAAAGTAGTAAAAACTAGATGCCATGTAATACAATCTTTAAGCCATAAGATTCAACACACTGCAATAAAGTTAGTCTAAGATGAAATGAAAATTGAATTTTTTTTTGTTAGTGTGCTTTTTATTTTTAACCTATAAAATTGGTCTAGTGCTTCTAATAAATGAACATGCTTGCTTATTTGGAACATTAACCAACTGTTTTGAGTTAAAACAGTGTTTCCCCAAACTGTGTTTCGCAGAACAGTAGTGCTCCGCGAGGCCTGAATAGGTGTTCAATGAACTACTGGAATAATTAACTTGTAGACAACCCCATGAATTAATCTCTCTAAAAAGGTAACCAAAGTGTCTACTAAATACTCAGAATGTGCTAAGTGTTATGAGTGTTATATTAAGGAAAAAGTTTTGGAAACACTGACTTGGAATGCTGTAATTCCATTAATCTATTAGATTGAAATACAAATCATTTAACTAATTATACATAAATCTATTAATCAAGCTGTTTTAAAAAATGAAGTCCTTTGGTATCCTAATTCAGGTAGTCTATTTCATCTTCGGATGATAACTAAAAAGAGTTCTTATCTGTGCATTATATTTCACAATGTTTTAAATTAAGTTCACAATTATGTTTTCAAATTCAATTAGCTTTTTGAGCTATTGCTGGTAATTTAATTTTCTATTATCTATCCTTTAGTGTCTTTATAAATGAATGATTGTATTTGTTGTTGCATGTTATAGATTTTCCTTCAGAATTAAAACTGATTACATCCTAGTCCAAATGTCAGGTACCCATTCGAACTGGGTGGACTCAGAGGCGCCTAAAGATCCCGAAATTAAAAATCCCAGTCTTCACCAGGATTTGAACCTGGAACATAAGTTGGGAAAAGGTAAAGGCGATTGGTCATTGTACTGGCCACATCATACCCTCATTAACCGTAGGCCACAGAACAGATCTTTACATGATCTGCCCTATAGACCACAAGGTCTGAAAGAGTAACTTTACATCCTAGTCCAAATCTCTCACAAAATGCTGGGGATGGCTTTGGGCAGTGTTAGAACTATGGACCATTGAGACAACACCACATGAGAAGGCAGCCATACTTGAATGTAAATGTATACTTGAATGTAAATGTCTTCAGAGAAATCCTTCATTTAATCCTTTACAAATATGCAGGTAAAAAATCTTGTACAACTTAACATGATGTCTATGTTTTCATTATAGTACTCAGTTTCTATTTGTGCATATTTCTAGCAGCTTTAGAAATAAATGCAACATAAATTGTACTAAGAGCAACACTAAATTAGTTTCATTCTAGCAAATTAATTTAGTAATAAACATAGCAGTATTCTTTGTAAAAGAACAAAACAAAAAACAAAAATCTTTAAATATATGTATATTCATAAGATAATTAGCTAAAAAAAATTCACATTAATTCTAATGGTACAAGTTAACAAAACAGTTAGTAATTTTTTTTATTGTGTACAAGTTTAGTATCACAAATACAACACACTTAAAATGCATTCAAGGGAAACCTGTGTACCTGATGGACCTGTAACCAAAGTAAAAGTTGGGTTAATACTCTAATAATACATGATACATACAAAGTACATGAGTGCAATAGTTATAAATTCATTTTTTATGGAGCTGTTGATGACAGAATTCAGGAACTAATATCACAAAATTTAGGAACAAACACAAAATAATTATTAAGCTGAGAACAGAGAAAGAGAAAAATTCAACAACCATAAATTAATAGTCTTTTAGAGCAGATAAAACCTTCTAGATGGAGACACTCTCTCAAAACAATGGAAACAAAACACACCAAACAAACACAATCTTAACAGATTTAGACATTGAACACTGAGATAAAAATGGGATACTGCTAATGGTGAAGTTTATTTAAACTTACTATCAACTACAGCCCTCAGGAATTGATCACTTAGTTCCATAAAGTTCTTTTCATCTTCAATAATTAGGACAGGGATGTTCTGAACCTGAGCAATGTATTCAATCTCACTCCTGTCTTGGATAGCTACTGCTAGGGGGACAATATGGATTCCAGCATCAATACTTAGCTCAACCTCGTTGGAAGTGATATCTTTATTTATCTCCACTGTTCCGTCAGTCAGCAAGTAAGCAATGTTACGGGCATTAGGTCTTGAAGAGAAAAAGTTGAACAATTCATTCATTAAGTAAAGTGGTTTTTTAACAACAACCTCTGAAACTAGCACTAGCAATAAGATAACTTTTAAAAAACAAAGCTTGTCTAAGGGAAAGATTAGCCAATTACTGACACTTGTCTGAAAATGTCAGGGTTTAGCTCCCTTTCTGCTATATAAAACAAAATTAATTAATTAGAACTAATTGATTAACTAACTGGTTAATTTTTGGATTGATTAGTGTATTGTCATCAATTATGAATAATTATGCCACATTTCAACTTGATTCGAGAATGGGAAATGGCAATATAAAAAGGTGTAAAAATGTAATACTAGAGATGGGAAATGAAAAAAAAAAAAACCTTACTTACGACCGAACCGAACATTAAAACTCATCAGTACGAACCGAACCAAACAAACTGTCCCTACCTTAACCAAATTGAATAAAAGATTTTGCAATACTTTTAGTCAGAAAAAATAAAAATTAGTTTCAGTGAGATGATTTGAAAGTTATTTTTAATTTTTGGAAAACTCAGCTGGATCATTTTGGGTCATCTTCTTTTGATTTACAGCAAATGGTACCATAACATTTAATATTTGTGTGTTATGGGAGAGTGATAGAAAGGAAACGTAGACTCTGAATGTAGAAACTACCAGTAAAGGGGACAGACCTTTGCCCTTATTATGGAGCATGAAAATAAGTCAATATTTTTATTGGTATAGAGATGTTAGTGGCTGTTTATAAAGAACGCAACTTTAAACAGCTTTCTGAATTCAAAAACATAACACATATTGTGGCATTCTTAGTTTAAGCTACCAAGAAAAACTTAAGAAACGCCTTGAGATTAGAGGATTGACAAGAAAATGAGTCGGCAGTAAGGGCATGGTACAGAGTTGCTCACATTTTAATTAGTGATATGAAACCTGTTTTTTTTTGTTGTTTTTTTTAATACGCGGAATGCTCTAGAGGGGATAACTATCAGTGATGGAAGAAATGTGTCATGAAAATAAGAATGCAGTTGAAGCCTCCACTCTTTTTTTGCATGACAATTAGAAATCTCAATTTAAAACTAAGAGATAGAGTAGAAGAGCTGGAAATGTTTACCATTAGCGCCTACACATCTGACAGCATTCAACTCTTGGTACTTGTTCGCAGTTCAAAAAGCAATTTTTAAATCACAGAAAAGATGTCTGCTGTGAGGAACATGCATTTGGACCACCACTGGCAAAGATTTGTTCAAAAAAGCTTCAGACATCATGGAGGAGGAGGCTTCTTTTTTTGGGGGAGAAATTAGTGGGAGTGACTACTGATACCGCCAGAAGTATGGCTGGATGATATATCAAACTGGCAGCAAGAGTTATTCGAAAAATTGTCAAGTCAAACGGAACCTCTGTGACAAAGCACTAATGGATACCTGATTTGATGTTAGTTGGGGAAAATTAAAGGTGGTCGGTTGTTAATCATGGAAAACAGAAATAGATTACCGTTACATCATCTGCCCTATAGATCGTAAGGTTTGAAAGGGAAAATTTGTAACAAATTATATCCACAGGTTTCTAATAAAAGTGCTTTATTTTTTACGTGATTTAAAAAAAAAAATCTTTTTTGTTATGTGGCCCGTGACAAGAGTATTGAAAATTAAAATGGCCCACCGGCCGAATAAGATTTCACATAGCTGTTTTATCTAATTAATAATTGAATTAACCATTATTACATGTACTTAATTTTGCTATAATCTAATTTCATAACATCGAACTGAACCCAAACTTAAATCTGAGAGAAACGAACCAGAACTTTAAAAGTTGGGTTCGATTCCCATATCTAATATATACATCCTCATCTCTAATTAAGTTGCATTTATTCCCCTTATTTATATATCAAACAAAAAATTAATCACTAATAATAAGGAAAGTAGATTTCAACTTTTTTAATATTAAATCTTAAGTTTTTCTCTTAAATGTTTTCACAGCAAACTCAAATCTTCATATATCAAAAAGGGATGACCAGTTTTAATGTACATACACACAAGTTTTAATGTACAATACACACACAAAACAAAAGTTTAATGCCTAAACTGCCATAATTTTCAGCATCTCAGTTGCTCACTCATTTTTTTTAACAAAAGGATTCCATTGACAGAAAGTTGTTACTAATGAGTCTATGAATATAATAGCTAGCATTAAGTAAAAAACTACCTTAGGCATGCTTCAAACAAATAAAATACCTGTCACCATTTCTGTTATTAAACATCTGAGTACGAAGAGCTCTGAATGCTTCAGCCATGTTGGATCGACCTGGCGTATAGCTGATGTCACCAATGGCCCGGTACATGCCCTCTTCAGTAAAGATGGTGCCGAGGTTGAACTGGATCATCGCTGCTGAGCTGTACTTGATGACACCCACATGAATGTTACATGTCATTATGTTCAGCTCACTGATCATGGCCTGGGCATACTTCTTAATGTCCTCAAAAGTGGTGGGACCAACAGAGGTTGAAGAATCAAGGATGAGAACCACATCAGCAGGTGGACCACAAGCTGCACAAATACACACACAAATTAAATTAGACTTCATATTTGTGCAAAGTCATCTTCTGGTGATAAAGCAATTTTAACTATTTACTTAAAATGAAAACAATGGATAAATTCTTTACCCTTTTCACAATTAGTTCCATAGAATTCAGGCAAGCATCTACACATATATGACCTCAATCCATCAACACACTCTCCATTATTTTTGCAAGGATTTCTTTCACACCTGTTTTCATCTGAAATGAATATGATCAGCATGCCAATGAATTAAACAAAAGCTTTTAAAATGCATTTTCCGTTTTTATTAAGATGTGGTAGAGAGCTAGCATAATTCATGTTCCAGAGACTAAAAAATTTGGACTAGTGAAATATTCTCATGTGTAGCGTCACCAAAGAATACAGACAATACCCTCCGAAGCGAGATGCCTGAATGAGAGATATTGGCCTCAAAACACCTTTTTAGAAGAAAAACATTATAGAGTTGCATAAAAATAGTCGATGTCTGGCTTAATCTAACACAAAGCCATAAAGAAATGAATAGAAGTGTTATGTTGATTCCAATGCAAATATTAATAATTTGATTATAGCAAACAAATACATAAATATTATATCTTTTGTTTTATTAACTAGACATAGATCTTTATTGTTTACCAGTACAAACAGGAGCCACAATTAATCTAGTAATCTGATCTAGTGCAGAGAAGTCAGTAACTTCTAATAAATTCTCGTCCACAGGTTCGGATGTCATCTGCCTCAACTCATAGTTGCCTTTCACGCCCACAGCTACAGTGACAATGGTAGTGCCAGTTTCTTTGATCCTACGAGCCTCTGGCAGTGTTTCTTCATGGTTTATGTTAGAATGACCATCAGTGACAATAACTAACAAGTTGGGGGCATCTGTCCATTTAAAAAAAAGTAATCTCCATCAACAATAGTTAAATAAAAATGTAAACAATAAGAAATATGTCATCCTCATACCCAAGTAGTCCTATCTGTTAATCACTAATTTTACAATAAGAAATATGACATCCTCATACCTAAGTAGTCCTATATGTTAATCACTAATTTTACAATAAGAAATATGACATCCTCATAGCCAAGTAGTCCTATCTGTTAATCACTAATTTTACAATAAGAAATATGACATCCTCATACCTAAGTAGTCCTATATGTTAATCACTAATTTTACAATAAGAAATATGACATCCTCATACCCAAGTAGTCCTATATGTGAATCACTAATTTTACAATAAGAAATATGACATCCTCATAGCCAAGTAGTCCTATATGTGAATCACTAATTTTACAATAAGAAATATGACATCCTCATACCCAAGTAGTCCTATATGTGCATCACTAATTTTACAATAAGAAATATGACATCCTCATACCCAAGTAGTCCTATCTGTTAATCACTAATTTTACAATAAGAAATATGACATCCTCATACCCAAGTAGTCCTATCTGTTAATCACTAATTTTACAAAAAGAAATATGACATCCTCATACCCAAGTAGTCTTATATGTGAATCACTAATTTTACAATAAGAAATATGACATCCTCACATCACACAAGTAGTCCTACCTGTTAATCACTAATTTTACATGTGTTGATATGGTCTCCTTCAGTCCTGAGGCAACTATGTATCATCTCATGGAAATGGGATGAATGCCTGGGCATAAGCTGTAATTGCAATGATACCTCTCACATGCTGCTGATGTATCCAAAAGAACATCAAGAGCAGATACAGTTTGGGATCAGTGGTGTCACAGGCTCTCCCAGGATGTAACGCAGTGTGCTAAAATCTGCCTGAGTTTGATTTTTCCTCAGGGTTCACTCCCAAACCATTTCCATTGTATAGCTTACCAATTATTGCAACATTCTTTTTTAAATATCATTTAGGAAAGAAGAGCTTTAATGAGTTTAGTTATTTAAAAGAACGAGAAAAAAAAATCTCCCGTCTTTTCCAAAGGTATAAATCTTTTTTTCATACTAAATAACAAGAATTCAGAAGAAAACAAAAACATTCTTATTTTTTTAAATAAAGCACCAATGTATTCAGCTAGAGTATTGCTAGACCTTTTTAAATGTAATACTAACCTGATCTATCTCCATTTCTTTGGGTAAACATCTCAGTTCGAACCCTGCGTAATGCCTCAGCAGTGTGTGTGTAGCCATATGTATAAGGGATCTTTTCAATTTGTTCAATCAGATCCTCTCTAGTGTTATAACCATTCAAATGGAACTCGATTCTTGAGGAGTCACTGGGTCATGGAAAGATCAGGTAGAGCAGAGAAATTAAATTTCAGACAAAAGTTTCAGCAGTTGTAAAAATACAATACCATAGATAATAATACACAATTACTGTGACAACATGATAAACAAAACAATGAAAGTAATTGACATCATTTAATAATCTTGAGAAAAAAAAATCTAAAACAATAATTTTAGAGATTTGTCCTCAAAATAAATCAAACTTTGATCTACTTCTACAAATAAGTGCTTGGTTCAGTCAATACTATCATGTATTACTGCAATAAGGCATCACCAAATTTGTATAATATGAATAACTTAATCAGCCTTTTATCCTAATGGCTCGATAATAATTTTAAGAAGTAAATTTAATTTTTCTGTTATCCCTAAAAGTGTTACTGTGCTTAGATTGCTGCTTCATTATTTCTTTTATTATGGTGGCACAGCCAACCATTCTCAACTAACCTGAATGTTATGATTCCTACCCTGAAGTAACCATTATCGATGCTCAAGTCTTTGACGGTTGAGTATGTAAAAGTTTTCATCATCCTAAAGTTTTCCTCTCCAACACTACCAGAGGAGTCCAGTATAAAGATTATGTCTCCTTTTGCATCACATTTACCTTAGTAAACAAGTTTAGTTATAATAATTACAATAACAATGTACAGAGGTGCTGCGAGCTGTGATAGTTTATATGCTTTTGTATTTTATAATAAACACTTATCAGTAGATATTTTCTTTTCTTTCAATATTGCAAAGAAAAATGTTTTAAATAGGGAAAACCATAGTAATCCAAATCCAGAACATATCTAGGAGAAACTAGGCAGTAGAGAGAAAGACAGAGGGAATGGTAAGAGTGGTTTAATAAGGGATAGAGAAACATGTTTGACATTAGGAGAGAAAGTAAGGGAACAACTTTTGCCTTCAAGAGCCAAACATAGATTATTACTAGTTATTACCCTCAGTGGTAATTGAAGCCTACAGTTTCTAGTGCAAGGATAGAAAACATTTCAATTCAAACCTGTGTATGGAGGTGCTGGTGGTCTAGTAGGTCTAGGAGTTGTAGCTGGCTGTGGGCGGGGCGTTTGGGGTGGTGCTGTAAACAAAAAAGGCTATTTATATAAAACAATAAAAAAAAAAAAATTAAACATTCAAATACGAAAAGAAAAACAACAAACACTTCTGACTGCTTTAGCATTTCTTGAGCACATTAAATGCATGAAATTACTACAAAAAATGATAAACATCTAAAAATGCAATACCTAGAGACAATCCTTATAAACTATATCAAAACTTTAAATTGCAACAAAATATTGTATTAAATAAATCCCTAAAACAAAAGCAAACTATAAAAATGACGTATCATTTTACCATTTCTAATATTGTAAAGGAAGGTGTTTGGTATTTCTTTCAGCTGATCCTCAGAGAACACTAAATATCTGAAGTCTTCCACAGGTTTAGAACTGATCTCATCAAGTTCTGCACTGTTCCTGAAGTTAAACCCAATGGAGAAGATGTCTACACCATAGTCTTTTAGGCGGCTAGCAGCAGCATAGCTTCTTTCAGTGTTTAAACTTTTCTCTTTTCCTAAACAACAATATACTCATAAACTGTTTTACTCAATATTCATTTTAAGATATATTTGTAACAAACTAATAAGAGACCAATTGTAATAGAAGGCCTCAACAGTGACTTGCAACATGACAGCCTGTGGGCAGTGGAGACCAATAGCTCATTTGCAAGTTTGTAGGACATCTTAAGTCAGTGATAAGCCCTACTATAATGAATGATCTTAGACCTACTCACAATGTAATTTAGTGAAGCAGAAATGTAAATCATGTTAAAAACATTTATGACAATGGAAGTAATGACAAAGCCAGAGCCAGTCAAATAAATAGCACTTGTAGAAATCGCATTAAAACTAGCAAAGCTAACAACTAAAAAAAAAATATTCTTTCACAACTATCTAATGGTAGAAAGGAAAATACACATGTTATTGCATCTTCCACTCAATAATGAATCCTTAACTGAAATAAGTAACCCATCTTTTGAAAACATCTTCAACCAACATTATAAATCCCACGAAATAAAAATGTCTTAATCATCGTTTGAAAAGTAAAATCAAAACAGTAAAACAGAATTAGTTAAAGTGAATTTCAAAGTTGTCAATCTCATATTTACAAAAGACTTAGAATGACTATCAATCTGTGCAAATATAATTAGCCATGCAACAAGAATCTACCTGTGAGAATTATAACATAGTTTCTAGCTCGTGGTCTGTCACCATTAGAAGCTGTGAACATTGAATTTCTAACATAATCAAAAGCACCAGCCACATCAGGATCAAAAGAAGATGGCCTGTTATTTACTCTGTTCAGAGCTCCGACCACTTCATCATTGAAAGGATATCTGAATAAATATTTTGTAACTTTATTATAATATAAACAAACTATGACAGGTTTAAAAAAGGAATGTTCTCTTTTTTTTCATTAAATCTGTATTCAACATAAAGCTAAAAAAAAAAAAGAAAGAAAAAAGGAATACCGATTAAGATGAAACTCATTTCTTGTAGATCTGTCAAAAGTCATTGCACCAATTCTCCACTCACCATCATCAACATTGACAATGTTAGTAAAATCACGCAAGAAAGATTTCATCCAACCAAAGAGCTGATTATTAACAGAAGAATCCATCATAAAGATGATATCTGTGCCTTGATCTTTGTACTCTACAAGCAAAGAATAACAGACAAATACTAGAAGTTAGAACTCAGCAAATAAGAGTCTTTTTTTATTATTATCATTTTTTTGTTTCAACAGTATTTAGTTTATCACTATCTTTAAAAAACTACAAATAAAATGTCTCTTAAGCCCTCTTTATTTTGTTTCATGAAGAGCATGGCCCATTGTATAACAACACAAGAAACGTTTAACCATTCAAATTACAATGATTAATATTTGTTGACAAAATAAAACCCTAAATTTTCAATAAAGCAATGTAAGTGTTCTGTCACATCTAAATTGCCAGTAGTTGGATAGCTTATATTTTATGGCTTGTGTTCAGCGTGCTACTTTTTTTTTTTACAAAGCGTATATCAACTCATTCTATCTGTCTTGTCAGTTTGGTTAAAAAGTGTGAACACATTATTTCTTCAATCATTCTCAGATCAAGTTTAAACTTTGCACAATTATTTATTGGCTAAGACAACACGAGTCAATGAAAAAAAAACGAACAATTTTCCTAAACTTTTTCTTTAACGGAACACTTGGCACATTCTGAGAATAGAGCAGAACACATTGATTGATTTTAAGTTTGGATTATTTCCTATTTGTTTAAATAAAAAATAATAATAATTAAACCATATTCTAAATTTAGCATTATTATTTAATTTCAAGTATTAAACTATAATAAAAAATAGATATTACCAATACAAATATTAAGGTTTGATCACTTTGATGGTATTGAGTCTTTGAAGAGCATAACTACTTCTTATCAGGCACGATATTAATAAGCAAAGTTACAATATCTGGTGTGTCGAACCAATGACCTGGTCCCTGTTCAGCCTGGGAATCAACATTCTTGGGGCCCCATTCGAACTCAAACTCGGTGGGCTGCGACTCCAATGGGAAAATATGCCAAAATACCTAGGCATCACCCTAGACAGAAAGCTCTCAATGCACTTGCACATCCAGGATGTTGAACGAGAGGCCTCGGAGAAGTTAGGGTTACTCAGAAAGCTAGCCAGCACAAAATGGGGTGCCCGAGCTGACATGCTCGGCACACTGTACATAGGGGCTGTCAGATCGCAAATCAAGCTGCCCGTGAAGATGTACGCAAGCAAGTCGGCCCTCAACTCACTCAGTCGTGTACAGGCCCAGGCTCTCAGGTTCATTTGTGGTACCTATAGAATGAGCCCAACTTCCGCTGCAGAAATCATGTCCAACGTTGCTACTCTTAGTCTGAGGAGAGAGCACGCTGTGCTAACAGCCCTGGAACGCTACAAAAGGGGCGAACTAGGGCTCCCGACCCATACACTTGTCACACAGAGGAAAGTATGTAATAGGATAAAATGGAAATCATTGGTGCACCATGCGGAAAATTTGAGAGTGCAAGCTGGCCTCTCCACTGATCGGGTCCCAATACGATAAGGATAAGCATATGCCCACTCTGGAGGAGACAGCCCATCCCTCCCATAAACTTTACAATACACGGGTTGCAGCGGGCCACAAAGAGACACACACACCCGGACCTACTAAGAAAAATGGCATTAGACACGTTAAAGACCTACCCGCCTAATGCCATAGTCTGTTATACAGACGGTTTGGTTCTGAAGGACCCTGTAAGAGCTGGGTATGGGGCCTATATCTGCTACCCAGACCATGAACCAGACAAGCTGTCAGGGACCTGCAGCCTTGCCACATGTAGCTTTGACGCTGAACTCACTGCGATAACAATCTCACTCAAACACTTGCTCTAAAAACTGTGTGAAAATATAACCGTTGCGACTACCGTTGTAATGGTTACCAATTCCCAGTCCTGCCTCCAAGCCTTGGCTGGCTTAGAGCGAAAGTCCCAAATGGTGGAAGAGGCATTAGGTGCTGCAAATAACATCTGCCTACTTATTGGAACTGTCATCTTTATGCAGTGGGTGCCATCGCACTGGGGAGTGAGGGGCAATGCCGTGGCTGATGCTCTATCTCGAGAAGGAGCGCTGACCGTGCCCACTTTCGAAGCACCAAATACGTATCAACAGGCTACCACAGTTATACAAGAATGGGTACATAATAGATGGTTGAAATCCTGGGATGACTCCGAAACTGCCAGGGGAGTCTGGCAGCACATGCACCACCCAAATCAAGACGAGGCTAAAAAGGTTGGAGCGGGGAATCAGAAGAGACGGTGGTGCACATCTTGCAAGAGTGTCTGCAGCTTGGGAGACATATCCAGTGGTCAACTAGACTTGTATGCAAGCTATGAGGCACTACACCACACAGCAGAGTTGCTTACCAGGGCACTAGGTCTCCCTGCCTTGTCACCAATTGGAGTTCATCTCAGGTGTGTCGAACCTGTTACTTTACCTCGTCTTTCGTTTCAACATAATAAGAAAATGCTTCGGCGCACAAAAAGATTGTAGGGAACGAAGTAAAATGTTAGTACTTTGTTTTAGAATATTATGGAACTCTTTAGACAAACGCAAACTTGACCAGATATAATAAAATGGTTTATCTTTGTTTCAAATTAGAGTGAAATCTAGAGTAGTTCAAAGTTGTGTTATAGAAATTTTTTGTTTCAGAGAAGAACTAATAAAATTAATTTTTCTGGTTGTAATGGTGTATGTGTGAATGTGGTTGGGTAAAAAATTGGTGGTAGATAAAAGAAATAGTAATAACATACTAATGGTTTTTAACTCAATATTTTTTATCACTTTTCTTTCATATAACTGTTAGAACCTCCCAGAATATTATAAGGGCTTCACTTCAACATTCTAGTGTACTTAAAAAAAGATATTTCAATTGAAATACACATTTTGAGCTTACTTGGAGTACGCTTTGGTGTTGTGGTTGGTCTAGGTGTTGTTGCTGAACAGAAGAAATAGACAATAAATATTGAGATGATACGTCTAACAATCCAATCATAAATAAGAAATATAGAAAGACATTTATTAAAAGTGCTTTAGATGAATTACTTTTAACAATTCATTAAATAAATACATTAATACATAAACAAAAAGTTTCAGATTAAATTTCTTATACAAACTGGGATTTTAGATAACAACTTAGAGACTTATGCTATGCTATTTGTCTAGAGACCCACACATTTCTGTGTGATTAATTCATGTTACATTGTTGTTGTTGTTTTGTTTCACTTTCATAGTTTGTCTTATTTTTTGTTTTCATTAGCAGTAATAATTCTAAGAAATCTCATTTTCTTTTCTTTTTTTGTTTTTAAAATGCATTTCTTTATTTTGTGTGACCAATTGGTTGCTGTGTCATGCATTACTTGTCAAACTTCAGTAAATTAAACACATTTATCACACCTAGGACTGAAGTTATCTTCTGTCCAAAAGGAGCATCTGTAATTTAAAGGTATTATAATTCTTCCTTTAAATATACTACATGGTGTTTTGCATGAGCCTAAAATAACCAATAAAAACTAACAAAACAATATTAATCCAGGTGATCAGAAATGAAGTAAACCAAAAAAATTTACATCTGGTGGTCGTGGTTCTTCTTGTAGTAGTAGTCCTAGGTGTGGTGGTGGTTGTGGTCCTTCGGGTTGTGGTAGTTGTTGTCCTTGGTGTGGTGGTAGTTGTAGTCCTTGGTGTGGTGGTAGTTGTAGTCCTTCGTGTGGTAGTTGTAGTCCTTGGTGTTGTTGTCGTGGGTGTGGTGGTTGTAGTTGTTCTTCTGGTTGTAGTTGTGGTCCTTCTTGTGGTGGTAGTTGTGGCTAAATGAAACAAGGTAAGAGTGAGATATCTAATTACTATTATGACTTTTCATTACAACATATGAGCAATATAGAATAAACACATGACTTTAAGAAAAAAGGAACATAAAGAAGGTTTTTAATATATATTTATTCCTCCCATATATGTAAGCCTAAACAAAACCTAAAAATCAAACAAAATACTTAAATAATTAAATTACTTTAAGTATTACTTACGTGGTACAGTATATGTGTAGTTTTCTGAAAACCAATTTAAATATATGTGTAAAGGCTTATGAATTATTTTTAAAACATGAAAAAAAAAATCTACAACAATTATTATAAATAGTTTTGTTTCTAGTCCTAAATGTATATTTCAAAAGAAGTTAAACAGATTTTGTTTTCCTTTCTTTCTTATCACCCAAGAATTCATCTTGCGTTACTTTTTAAATGTCTAATGAGATGCATTTATTAAATTGATAGTTCAAATACAGACATGTAGTTAGGTGCTTTTTGGGAGTTTTTTTTATTTATTTTAATAGGAATGTTTAAATGTTTGAATTGTTTTGTGACTTTGGTAGAAAGTTTTTCTCAATAAATTTATTAATTGAATTACAACAAAAAAAATTCATATTAGATAAGATAAGATAATCTGTATACGTCCAAACAAATATTAGGCTTAGATCATATTTAAAATAATGAGAAAAGTTTAAATAAAAAGATTTAGTTTGATTAATAAAATCATAATTTAATTATATACATATATCTAAATTTTTTTTTTAATTCTTGAGGTCTGTCAAACAAACAAAAAATCTTATGAAACAGTAAATCATATCCTCTATGAATAACCCATTTTAATCCATTATAGGCAGACCATAATACCACTCCAGCCCAACTTTGCATAGCAGTGTGGACGAAAAAAACACATTTCAATGATTTTGGAAATAGCAAATAAAACTGTAGATATCTCCAGTCACAGCAATAGATTGTTATATTTCTGGACAGTAAATGAATAGTGACAAGTACTATGCTTCTGAAATTTAAAAAAAAACTTACTGTAACAAGCTGAGGCAAAGATCAAGTCATCCACATATTCCAGGTCATCAAAATTGTTGACTTTAAAACTGTTTTGCGAGGCTGGTGGCGTAGCAATTCCATCCAACTCTCGAGTGTCAGACAAGCCAACACCAATAGTAAAGATGTGGATACCATCATCATGAGCAAGTATGGCATTAGGGACTGTCCTTTCTGCATTGACTGTTGACACACCATCTTGAGAAACAAGCAAGTATAGATATTACCTACAAGATAATTTAATGATTAGAAATTGTCTTTAATATTGATAAAACGCTCCTGAAGATGGAGAGTTGCAGATACATCTATGATGAATAGGTATATTAGTAACATGTATTAATATTTATATGACTGAGTTAGATTTGTTGATGTGGTAAGTTTTGTATTACTATCTGTATTTATGAGTAAAAAAGTTACCTTTAAATTTGTCATGTAATCATAGTTTTATGATATAGAATTTTAGATCAAAACATTAATCATCAAGTTCTTTTTAGTGAGGGCTTGAGAGGCTCAAATGGAATATTCCAATAAGTTCTGTGCAGAATATGTTCTGTGCAGAACACTAAAGTTCTTTCTCCCAGTCGGGAGAGGGGTGCTACAAGAGAATGTCTCATCTTTCTCCCAGTTGGGAGAGGGGTGCCAAAGACAATGTCTCCTCTTTCTCGCAGTTGGGAGAGGGGTGCTAAAAGACAATGTCTCCTCTTCTCCAAGTTGGGAGAGGGGTGCTATAAGACAATGTCTCCTCTTTCTCCCAGTTGGGAGAGGGGTGCTACATGAGGAACGTTTGACTTATTTTCAGATGCTCATTCACATAGATCTGAAAAGTAATACGTCCTAAGGTAGCCCAAACCCACTGCAGAACAACAGGGAGTGGAGGAGGAAAGGTTTCACTCTTGGGATCATCATTATGAAAATCTGAAACACATTTTCACATGACTAGGTCTAGTCGGTACGCACCGGTACGTTGTACCGGCACCTTTTTCAATGTGGGGAAAAAAGTATAACTTTTTGGTACATTAACCTTTATTATTAATTTATTAGTAGTTAAAAGTTAGGCAGTCCATCACTGAGTACTGGTGGCACCTATTTTTTTTTTTTTTTACAAAAAAAGCACTTATTAGATCTATCCATTTTTTTTCTAGATCTAGATCCACGACTAGATCATGAGCATGATTTCTGCATCATGTCATTCATGTTCATTCTGGGGATGTTACTTTTTTTGTTAGATCTAGATTAGATAGATTATCTGAGTAGCCTATAAAAATAGATCTAGACTCTAATTATAGCTCTCTAGATCGTGATGAGTTTGTGTATCTGGAATTGAGTCTAGACTCTATACATAGTCTATAGATTATATTATTTATTTTTAGAATATCTATATATTAAGAATATATATATGTCTATCTAGCATTAGATCTATCATAGACATAGATCTAGAATCTAGTTGATAGATGCTATGATGATGATTGATAGGCCTAACCCGTGAGTAGCCCAGATCTATCTAGATTTAGATATCTATAATCTATATAGAGTAGTTCAAGCTATTCGAATACCTATAGGCCAAAATTTCAAAGTTTGATTTTGAAAGCGCATCATTTGATAATGGTTTGACATAGAAAAGAAAATGAAGTATCAAAATCTTATTTAGTTTAAGGAGAATAAGGATGACTACTTATATTTGTACCCCTAACCTATATTTGTTATTATACTTAAGGTAAAAAAGGCCATGTGTTTTCAATTGATTCAAACAAATTCGACACACATTATTTGATTCCAAACACTATAATTTATTTCAAACAGTCTATGTTTTGACATCAATAAACTCATGATTCTAATATAATGTTAGTATTAGCTAAATTTTAAGATCCCCAGGCATAGCCCCTCACATGAAATCATTAAAAGGTTTTCAAATCATGCATAAATACAAAAAAAAAAAATATGAGCACACTTATTCTACCAAAATTATGTCTTCTACACTGGCTTTTAGATTTATTTTATGTTTGCATGATTAGATGTGTGTTGAATGTTTGTGTTTTTTGTTTATTCATTTATTATATTTCTAATACAGATGATCTTTTGTAGTACCCTACAGTACAGGCTAGGATGGCCATTCTTGCCTAACTAGCTGAATCCTCTATATTCTTTCTATATAAATCTAGATCTATCTAGTAGGTCTAGATCTAGGCATTTAACCTCATTCAATGTATCAAACTCACTTCAAACATTTGCCCATTTATTCTCTATAAAAAAAAACAAAAAAAAAAAACAGAATAGCATAAACTACTGTAGATCTAGATCTTTATCTAAATCTAGATCTAGACTATACGTATTTAATGATAATACTACTAGTGACTAATTTATACTAGTGTGGACCTCATTCACTAAACCTAAACAAACAACATTTAGCCGTGTGATTCTATATTCTTCTATACAAATTATGTAATTCATAAAGGCTGTCATGTGATTTTCATGATATGTATTTTTCATTGTTTTACTAATATTATTATAAAGTGGCTAACTCAATGTGTTTATTTACAATTGATGAATGAGGTCCAATGGACTATTAATTTACTCATAATCAAATCTAGACTAGAGTCTAGACACTAGAATAGATCACTTTAGATGATAGATCTATTCAAACTATTCTATAGAGACTCGAGTTAATATTAATAATAGAATAGTCTATTATTATAATAATAATATAATATTTTATTATTATTATTTCTACGACTACTACGAGACTAGAATTTCTGAGTAGAAATACATCTATTATCTATATCTTAATTTAGATATATTAGAATCATTAGATCTTAAGACTATTTCTAACTCTATAAATTATAGCCTAAATAGGTCACTAGATCTATATAGAATAGATAGAACTCTGCAATAGTTAAACTTATTAAAAAACTGAAAACATCTGTGGACTCCTCATCTATTGGACGATAAAACTAAATTTGAATCTTTTTTCCATATCAGCTATTAAATTTAAAATTCAAGTCAACTTGCGGAAGGGGTCGGACCTAATCAGCGAACGCAATTTTCGCGGGTGTCATAATGAGCGAAAGGCCGTAAAAAAATAGCGAAATAGCATGTTAAAATATAGGAAATTATGCTTCAATTAGTTCTATCATCTAACTTCTTCCATGAAGCATTATAACTATTGTCCTCCTTATGGCATAGGCCTAAATATATAGTTCGCGTTTTTTCCGATCCTAAAATCGAATATTTTCTCCAGGAAAACTCTTGGAAATCTCCTGAAATCCTAATCTCATAATGGTGGGGGAACCCTGTGAAAATGAATTCTGCACTTCTTTTAAACATTTATACACATATTAATATCATTAATTATTAACAAGAGGTTAACCAGCCAGTTAAAAAAAAAAGGAGGACGGCAAAACAGAGGTCCCCACCCCTTTATAAGCGATGTTAAGATCAACTGAAGCGTCATTTCACCCCCACTGGCAAAGAGGAAAGTAACTGCCAGCATATGACCTCTGAGAGACTGCTGGAGAGCTACGAGTCAAACATTTTAGACGGAAAGAAAATGCGGGAAAATATGCTGGTCGCAACTGGGCGTAGTCATGTGAAACACGTACTACACTCATCCTTAATCTTCGAAATCGAAGACATTGGGTTAAGGTTAAAAATAGGCCTATTAATTTAATATTTCAGTTTACAAACAATAACAATTTCCTCATCTATTAAGAAGCATAACATGCTCTTTTTTTTTCGGCCGATGTCCATTGGTGCTTTAAATCGCCTTAAGTTCGGACCTATTCTCGTTTATCCGGAAACGTTTTGAGAATGAAATTTCCATACATGTCAACTTTGACCTTCAGCTATGCTTTATTTTATGAGGGAAAACGAAAGTGAATATGTGGGAAATGTAGAAAAATGGAGTCTTTGTAATACCATTTTATTAGTTCTGCAGTTACTTTTGAAATAAATGAGAATGGATAAAAATTACGGGGAGGTGTTCGTTTTATATGCCATTTCGCTGATGGGCCTTTCCTATAGTGTAGTTTATTACATGCACAGGCAGTTTAGTTTATTAAAATAAGTTGACGTTGTCTCTGTCACTAATAAAAAAAAGCAAAAACTGTAGTTCCCAAAAAAAAAATACAACTACAATTACTAGGCCTACTGCAGATGGCTTGTCACTCATGTTTCAATCCACTCAGCTGAGAGCGTTTGGCAGAGACCAGACCATCGACGTTAGGCCTGAAGTCGCGTGTAGTGGCAAGCCGCAAGGTTGCTCTCAGATGCTCATCAGTCAGTCTTGATCGTAATGCTGTTTTGTTGATCTTCATTCTGGAGAAAAACTGTTCGCAAACGTACGTACTCCCAAACATCGCTAGAATTCTAGCAGTTGCGCAGTATAAGTTTGGATACTTCTCTCTGGGAAGAAACTGGTAGAAATCTGGAACGCCAACATCAGCGTATTTTTGCTTCAGAACAGTGTCACACTGCAGGTCCAGTAGTTCCACCTGGACTTCCTCTGGAACGTTTTTCACGTCAACTACGAACGGAGTGGCAACAAGGAAAAACTGTGGTTCGAGAGCATTCTTGCATTCTTCATTGCAGTAACGCATTCTCCTGACATCTACAACTCATTTTTCATCAATGGAGTTCGGGGCGAGGCCCCGCCGCCAAAAGCGTTTTCTTGCATACTTTACTGCAGAAACGTATTCTCCTGACCTAAAGCTCATTATTCATACTATTAAAAAAGGACCTTTTGAATAATGTTGTACTTGAAAAATATTCTAATATGAATTTATAGGCCCTTAAAACATTGCCAAAAATCCGATTTGTTCCTTGAAAAGATAAGATACCCCACATATTTAGATTTTGGCTTTGAGGATCTCCGCCGAAAAAAAATTATTCGATAAATAATATTCAATAAAATCAAAGTATAAATTGTGAGTTGAAGTCCCAAATTTATTTAACTAGAAAAATATCAGATTGAGTAAAGGTTAGAAAAAGGCGACTATGAAAAAATGATTTGGCTTTAGAACTCATCTCAATCGTGACTCTTATACTGAAAAATTTCGTTTAAATTCTAACTTTTCCAATGCAAAGTCTTTCTTAAAATAATTATGATAAATTCATGTGAAATTACATAAACTCTGTCTGGAAATGGGAGGGGCGGTAGAGTGAAAACGATTAATCCTCGCTCCTTTAATAATTTCTGCTAGAGATTGCATTTGGCATTAAAGAATAGGGGTGGGGCGACTCGATATAAGAATTTAATTTATAGTATATATAAATTACATTAGTGACGGATGTTTTTATTTTGTAATTTCTTAACTGTAATACAAAAAGAAAAAGTATTGGTTTGTCCGATAGGGGAATGGCGATTGCACGAATCGCTCCTCCCAACTTGTACAACCCTTTTTCATTTAAATTTTACTAAGGATAAAATTCGAGATTAGAGTGTGGAATGACATAATATACAATTGGTTCACATATCAATATGTAGTTTATATTATATAGATATTCAACTAATTTTGTTCACAAACTATGATTCTTTATAAAAATAGGACCGCCCCCCCAACTCAGAGGGCTAGAGTGGAGAGGGCAGTACATGCAATCGCCCCCCTCCCAACCTCACCGAAACGGCCAAGATACCAGAAGGCGAGCGACATAATATAAATCTATATATTAATTCAACTAATTTTGTTCACAAACTATGATTTCTTCATTAAAGTAGGACCGCCACCCCCTCAATAGGTTTAGGTGGGAAGGGCAGTAGAGATAAATCGGCAAACAGGAAACGACATAATACAAAGATCGGTTAATTATATCAATAACAAGTTTTAATCACATAGATATTTGATTGATTCTGTTAGCAAGCTGTGATTTCAACAAAGAAATTGCCCCCCCCACTCGAAAGTTTATGGGGGGGGGGGCGGGATTGATACCATCGCCCCCTTCCAACCCCACCAAATCGACCAACATACTAAAGGGGGGGGAATAATATAAAAATAGGTTGAAATATAAATAATTAGTATATATTACTAACATAAGTAATGAATTCGTATACAAATTGTGTGAATTCTATGCTAAAATTCGTCCGACCCCCCCCCCTTGGGGGGGGGGGGAGAGCGATCGCCCCTACCGCCTCCCCCCCCCCCCCCCTGGATTTGCCAGTGCATCTCGATGATTTGATGCAGTCAAACATCACGGTAATCAGCTGCTTTGTGCCCTGTAGTTGTGAATTGAGTGCATTGAGATGTTGCGAAATGTCAGAAAGAAAAGCAAGATCTGATAAAAACATTGGGTCACTGAGCTGAGGATTTTTCTGTCTTTCATTGCCATGAACAATGCTATTTCCCGTTTCAGTTAAAAAAATCTCTGCAGCACTTTTCCACGACTCAAACCATCTGACTTCCGTATGATACAGCAACTCTCCGTATTCCGTTTCTGAATCAGCTAGAAATGACACAAACTGTCCGTGCACGTATGAAGTTCACCGTCTTCACGACAACAACCATCACGTTCTTCATTTTTAGACTTTTGCCACAGAGTGCTTCTTGGTGCAGAATGCAGTGTATAGCTGCAAAAGGTCCCGCCAAGCTGAGCGGATACCGTTTCTCTACCATTAATTTAATCCAACAACACCAAACTTCTCTGAACACATTGCTGGTGCACCGTCCGTAGCCACTGAAACAAGTTTTTTCCCACGGTAGCCCACACTTGTCAATACAAGCTTCCATTTCTTGAAACACGCCGCGTCCAATCGTCGTTCCTTTCATGGGTAGTAAGTATAATAGCTCTTCATATACCCCATCCCTCACAGGCTTGTATGTGGTCATTGTAAATTCTATCTAATTTTTTTTAATTCGAGGACCTGCCGCGGGCCGCATAAAATAGTTTCGCGGGCCGCATAGGGCGCTTGTTTGAGACCCCAGCACTAGATATTGCCAAGTAGAACGCATTAACCATCATATTCATAATTAACTTTTATCAACAAGTTTGGAGCAAATGAGAAATATCTTGAGTTAAGTACGCTTTGCGGACACTTTTGCATGCATGTTTACTTAGATCTAATAATTTTTATATAGGTAATGGTTAGACATAGAAAAATAATGAAAATATCTGAATACTTCTCGAAGATTCGCCAATAAAAATATAGATTCTAGATCTAAAAATTTAGATAAGTAATTACCGCTTTTATCAATTGATGGTCCTAGTCGATTTAGTCTAGAAAATCTAGATCTTGATCTGAATATTGAAGTTTTTTATGTGGAAAATAGGCCTACATAAAAAATTAAAGTTCATTCCTGACAACAAAAAAACAAACAAAAAAAAACAAACAAACAAAACGATATTATACTATTATTATAATTATATTTACCTGTCAGCACAATAGCAAAATTAGGTACATCAGCTCTATCGCCTTTTTCAGGGCTAAACATGACATTTCTCATTATCTCTAAAGCTTCAGCTGTATTGGTGCTGCCAAAATTGTACTTGACATCATCAACCAGTTCCAGGATTTCTCTCTTTGTAAATGCAGAATTGAGGTAGAATTCTTGAGATACCTCATTGCTGTAGGTGATCAAACCCACACGAACGTTACCGGAGTCGATATCAGTCTTACTTAAGAAGTCTTTTACAAATGAAAGGATCTGGGGTAAAAAATATATATTTATATCATTTATTTTAATAGACTATAGGAATTGTAGGCCTACATCATTTTATGAGCATATCAAAAAGACATACAATTTAGTAATTATCATTAGTATTTGGTAGTAATTATTGAGAAATTAGTAAACTAATTTATTCAATACAATAGTAATCATCATAATGATGTCGTATCAACGAGGGACATAGACGTCATCTACAAAGATCCAGAGAGACTCAATAGCATTGAATGGCTGCCTGGTGCGGTTTGCGCACTGACCGTCATTCAAGATTTATCAATGGTCCCGGGTTCAAACCCTGCTCGCTCCCATCCCCGTCGTCCTGCGGTAGGTTTGGTCTAGGAAGTAACTATCTTCAACTCTGAAGGAACATCCGAAACATGTAAAACATTTAATAAACATTAAAATTCCTCTGCCAAATGAACACTTGACCAATTAATGAGGTTAACCTAGTATAATATGTGGTTTGTGCAGGGGTATAGCTAGGAATTTTCCATTGTTTGGTGGCCCGAGGGGCTCGACCTCTTTGGGGCCCCTTCATTTTGCAATTTAAAAGTAAAAAAAAATAATTTGGGGGCCCCCCATATGTAGGGGCCGGGGGATTTTCAAAGTCTCCCCCCACCATAGCTACGCCACTGGGTTTTTGTGGGAGATGTTCTTTGACAGAATAAATTGTGGCATGGCATCCCCCAAGGGCCAAAGATAGCAATAACTATGAGGTTGAAATAAAGAAAGTGCAAGAGGCATTCTTCTTTTAACATGCCGCAAAGACCTTCATTGATGATCTCAACTGTATACAGCACCCAGAACTGATTTCTATGGAGACAACTAGCCACACAATGTGCCGAAAGACACAAGAGGATTTAAATCTAGGTTAGTAAAGTAAAAAGTAAATTTTTAAGTAAATATTTTACTTTATCAAAGTTGCTTTCTGTCACACTTGTAGAGGAGTCAATAACAATAACCAAATCCGCTCGAGCAAGGGCACAATCTGAAGAGTTCAATAGAAATCACATTAGTACACTCAAATTTCAAGATTGATATGCACATTTTCAAAGCAAATTTTTTTTTTTTTCTTTTAAAGATCAGAAAAAAAAAAGGCTAATAAAGATCTAATAGTTATATACAATGCTATAAGACCAGCTATCTAAATATTATATTGTAAAATAGACTTAAAAAATCACCTTAATTTTCAAAAATAAAAGCTTCTTTGAATGTTGAGCTAAAATATTTAAAATGTTTTAGAGAAAACCTTTTAAAAAAAAAAGAAAACGAAAAATCTAGAAAGTTGAAAAAGTTGCAATACAAGAGAGGTATCTATACAAATTGTAATAATTAATTATGTAATATAAAGCTGTTGAAGATTGTTGTGATATTTCTTAAACCAATGCACTATTTGAATAATCTGTCTTTGGCAAATTTTGTTTTGCAAATATAATGTGATATCCAAGTAGTTATATTAATTTTTCTTAATGAATGTTTTCTTAAATTACTTAAAAAAAACTGTTTTTGTGTAAATAATTCTTTAAATAAAAATGCATATTTTTCTTTAGCTTACGATTTTCTTCTGAAACATTTTTTTATGCAAACACATACCTTATATTTTGTAAATGTTTCATTGATAAAACTGAGTTTGCAATTATCAAAATAAATTATTTTGAAATATATTTTAGCCATTACTTTAATGTATCTTTCTAGATGTTTAAATGTTACCTTGCTACCTTAAGGCTCATTTTGAGTAAGGATTTGAACTCGAGCCCATTGATAAGTAGCCAAGCTGTTATGAGACTCAGCCACAAAGCTCATAAATACATTTCAAAAATGTAAATTATAATTATTGTGTTCTTTTACTGTACAGAAACAAGAGCATTACATTTTCACCTTTTATACTGGTATTGAAAAAAAGTTTATCTATTTTATGTGTTTAATCTTTCTCTTCAATTATATTAGAATTCCAATAATAAAACTTGAGAAAATAACCTACTCACCTGAAGGTGCTGTTGGTATAGCTAAAAAAAATAGTAAAAAAAAAAGTAAACTATATGCTCAAATAAAAAATATCAAAAACAAAATGTTAAAATACATTAAGGAGCATAAGTAATAGTCGGTGCATCTTTTTTTTCCTTATTTTATTCTAAGATTTATGTTATATATTTAGATGTATATGTCTACATCAATTCCATTTTTTACAAACATATAAATAACATCACAAAACAGTTAATAAAGCCACAATTATTGAACAGTCAGACTTACATATAACTTGGATGACTTATAAGTCTAGAAATTAAAAAAAAAATTAGAAGGGGAAACATAATATATCAAACAATTTCAAATTTAAATGCAAATGAGTTGCCTATAAAAAAAAGGTTTTAAAAATTAGCATGCGTCTAAAAGAAAAAAAAAAAGAAACAAAATTAATATTAATATAGGTATGTTATAAATGTTTACTGCATTGTTCAGTTGATAGAAGCATTCATGAGTGGACAGGGAGGCATCAAAATTATCCTGTACATATACGAATGATTTTCAGCTCTCAATAAATAATAAGCCTTCTCATTAAATTATTTTACTCAGGCATCAATTTAAACATTTACAGGCATACCTTGGCTTAGCTAATAAAAACTGTAACATTTAATAACAGAAATATGTCTTCATAGTATTACAAACTCCATTTGAGATATACTGTTCAAGTAGATAAGAATTCACCTGCAAAAAAAACTATAAAGAAATTTTGGGATTAGCAGATGAAATAAGATGGGTAAATTAATATAGATGGTTATATCTAGCTGATCTGTCCTTCACAGCCCTAAGGACATCTTGGTTTGGGTAATGTCAACATCCCATCTAAGTGTAATTTAAGAAGAGATTTTATTTACAATCTCCAAAACCTTGTTATAATTTACATTTGTATTACAAAAGAACATATTTTACCATCTAAATTTAATAACACTCTTAAAATAAGATAATATTAATAGTTATTTTTAAAACATGCTTTCAAAAAGGGGATTTATACATGCCAACATACTTAGAAAAAAAAAATCTCCACTAGATATCTTTAATTAATCATAAGTTTATGAAATTCTGTTCTAAAAAGAAGTCTGCCATGAATTTAATTTTTGTAATAAATATTGTGTGGAGATGTGTGCATGCATAATAAAATTGATTAATTATAATATAGAAAAATATCCTTTAAAAAAGGTTTTATAAACATGCGCTTATTTCATAGAGAAAAAAACAAGCAAAGCTAAAAATATAAAAAGTATTTTAATCATATACCTCCACACAAGGCAGAAAATACTTTGTGTCTTAAGTCTCTCAACTCTGTAAAATCTTGAACAGCAAACCTGTTCTCATCGACTGGTTTACTTGCAATGCCATCCAATTCCTTTGTATCAGTCAAGCCAATACCAATGGCATAGATATGAATACCTTCTGCCCTAGCTTGTTCTGCTTCTGGAACTGTCCTTCTAGAGTTAATATTTGATACACCATCTGTCACAACAACTGCTACATTATCAACATCTGAGCGATCACCATTTCCTGCTGTGAACATAACAGATCTCATTGTTTTGAGAGCATCAGCAGTGTTGGTACTACCATACCTATAGGGAATATCATCAATGGCATTGTACACATCAGCTTTCTTAGCGTAAGTATTCAGTTGGAACTGCACATAATCAGCATTACTATAGATGACTACACCAACTCTGACATTGCCTCCATCAATATCAGCATCCAGGAGGAAGTCTTTAACAAAGTCTTTCATCAGTTTAAAGTTTGGTTCAGTTACACTAGTAGAGGCATCAAGTACAAAGACCAAATCTAATTTGGATTCAGCACAACCTAAAAATTAAATAAAAAGAAAATACTAAATGTCAAGTAACTTGTTTTGTCTTTTTAAATAGCCTAGGTTTTCAGGGTTTTGACGATTTAATACATATTGTTTTAATCCAAGTTACAAATACATAGCAACTTAAGAAGGTTAGTATGTACACATATACTGATCACAATTATAGCTAACGAACAAACGAAAAAAAAAAGCTTATGAAAGAAAAAAAAAAAAAAAAGCAAAATATATTTAAATACTTTTAAAAAAAAAGGTTATCCAAGGTAAAGAACTCTACACTTATTAATATATATCACAATAATGTACAATATAAAAATAATGTTTTTCATCTGTTACAAAATCATGTTTTTATAGTTAATAAATTTTATAAAAAAAAGAATGTCAAATTTGAGAGAATATTTAGTAAAAAATACTTACTGACTCTCTGTTTAGGAGTTGTTGGTGGAGGCGTTGGTTCATTTCTGACTGGCTGTGAAGTGGAACCTGTAATAACATTTCAAATTTCCCATTTAACGATATTACTAAGTTTTTTAAACTAGAGATTTGCATCCTCAAAAAAAAAAAAAAAGAACTGATAAATAGAGATTTAAATAACGTAAAATTCAAAAGTTTAAAAACTTCCAAGGAGTGCTGTTTGAACATGCTATAAACGTATTAAACATAATATTAAACTATCATACTTTTAAACAATAAACATTATTTACTAAAACTTTGGAAGAGTGGTTTTGAAAAAAAATGTTTCAATTATAACTTCTTGAATGTCACTTACATAAAGCAGAAAATACTTTGTGTCTCAGGTCTCTCAACTCTGTAAAATCTTGAACAGCAAACCTGTTCTCATCGACTGGTTTACTGGCAATGCCATCCAACTCCTTTGTGTCAGTCAAGCCAATACCAATGGCATAGATATGAATACCTTCTGCCCTAGCTTGTTCTGCTTCTGGAACTGTCCTTCTAGAGTTAATATTCGATACACCATCTGTCACAACAACTGCTACATTATCAACATCTGAGCGATCACCATTTCCTGCTGTGAACATAACAGCTCTCATTGTTTTGAGAGCATCTGCAGTGTTGGTACTACCATACCTATAGGGGATATCATCAATGGCATTGTACACATCTGCTTTCTTAGCGTAAGTATTCAGTTGGAACTGCACATAATCGGCATCACTATAGATGACTACACCAACTCTGACATTGCCTCCATCAATATCAGCATCCAGGAGGAAGTCTTTAACAAAATCTTTCATCAGTTCAAAGTTTGGTTCAGTTACACTAGTAGAGGCATCAAGTACAAAGACCAAATCTAATTTAGCCCCAGCACAGCCTGTAATTTAAAAAATATTAATGACAAAACATAATTTAATAAAACGTAAAAAAAAAAGCTACTTTCCATTCCTTAAAGAAAATATATTTAGCTTGTGAACACAGAAAGTGTTTAACGACAAGGAAAGTATCGAATTCTAAAATACTGAATTAAATAGCGATTCAAAAGAATTTTCTTTATTTACTAAGGAATTAATTTCATCATGGTCTCCTACTATTTTTTTAGGCTACTTGAACACAGTTTTAGGGACACTCATTAAGACAAATATAGGCTACATATGACAGTGTTATTTAAATTAAAGTAACAATGTAGAGAATCTTATAACAAGGCTTTATTAGCTAGAACGTCACATTAACTGACAATAGGTACTTAGACAATAACACACTAAGACAATTTTGGGAACATATTCTCACGATGTTACTCAAACATAAACAATTATCAACACTTTCATCGCAGGAAGTATTAAATAAACAAATATGGTAAGTGCTAACAAATCATGGGAATATACTTATTTATATTTTTGTACACGGAAATCAAAGGATGATGTATTTAAACTCCTACAGAATTAAAGTTTATAGTTAATAAATTTTATAAAAAAAAGAATGTCAAATTTGAGAGAATATTTAGTAAAAAATACTTACTGACTCTCTGTTTAGGAGTTGTTGGTGGAGGCGTTGGTTCAGTTTTGACTGGTGGTAAAGTGGAACCTGTAATAACATTTTAAATTACCCATTTTTACAAAATTACCTGGTTTAAAAAAAGACATTAGAAAATGATATTAAAATAATCCTACTTTTTAAAATAAAACTAATAAATGACTTAAAATTCTTAATTTTCAAAGCTTACAATCATTGCAATTTAAACATGTTATGAATGTATTAAACACATTATTAAATAATAATTATTGTATAAATTATCATTTGATTTTAGCAACATCTTTAACAATTTCCAAAAATTCTTACACATAAACAATGAACAATATTTACAAAAACCTCGCAAGAGTGGCTTCAAAAAACTTTGTTTCAATTACAATTATCTCACTCTTTTTCTCCTAATTGACTATACCAACGTCGATTCCATGCAATAAATTAATTTTTTTGGTTTATGAGCTTTAATTTGTATTGTGTAAAAAGACTATAATACTCTTAAATTCTATACCAAATATAACATTTTCTAATAACAAACAAAAACGTTATTGAAGTTTTATTGGAACAGGATAGTAAAATAAAAATGAGAAAAATGAATAATTGTATTGGAACGCAGAACAATAGATACGTAGAGAAAAATTTATATGTCACTTACATAAAGCAGAAAATACTTTGTGTCTCAGGTCTCTCAACTCTGTAAAATCTTGAACAGCAAACCTGTTCTCATCGACTGGTTTACTGGCAATGCCATCTAACTCTCTTGTATCAGTCAAGCCAATGCCAATGGCATAGATATGAATACCTTCAGCCCTAGCTTGTTCTGCTTCTGGAACTGTCCTTCTAGAGTTAATATTTGACACACCATCTGTCACAACAACAGCTATATTGTCAACATCTGAGCGATCACCATTTCCTGCTGTGAACATAACAGATCTCATTGTTTTGAGAGCATCTGCAGTGTTGGTACTACCATACCTATAGGGGATATCATCAATGGCATTGTACACATCAGCTTTCTTGGCATAAGTATTTAGTTGAAACTGCACATAATCAGCATCACTGTAAATGACTACACCAACTCTGACATTGCCTCCATCAATATCAGCATCCAAGAGGAAGTCCTTAACAAAGTCTTTCATCAGTTCAAAATTTGGTTCAGTTACACTAGTAGAGGCGTCAAGAACAAAGACCAAGTCTAATTTGGCCCCAGCGCAGCCTGTAATTTAAAAAATATTAATGACAAAACATAATTTAATAAAACGTAAAAAAAAAAGCTACTTTCCATTCCTTAAAGAAAATATATTTAGCTTGTGAACACAGAAAGTGTTTAACGACAAGGAAAGTATCGAATTCTAAAATACTGAATTAAATAGCGATTCAAAAGAATTTTCTTTATTTACTAAGGAATTAATTTCATCATGGTCTCCTACTATTTTTTTAGGCTACTTGAACACAGTTTTAGGGACACTCATTAAGACAAATATAGGCTACATATGACAGTGTTATTTAAATTAAAGTAACAATGTAGAGAATCTTATAACAAGGCTTTATTAGCTAGAACGTCACATTAACTGACAATAGGTACTTAGACAATAACACACTAAGACAATTTTGGGAACATATTCTCACGATGTTACTCAAACATAAACAATTATCAACACTTTCATCGCAGGAAGTATTAAATAAACAAATATGGTAAGTGCTAACAAATCATGGGAATATACTTATTTATATTTTTGTACACGGAAATCAAAGGATGATGTATTTAAACTCCTACAGAATTAAAGTTTATAGTTAATAAATTTTATAAAAAAAAGAATGTCAAATTTGAGAGAATATTTAGTAAAAAATACTTACTGACTCTCTGTTTAGGAGTTGTTGGTGGAGGCGTTGGTTCAGTTTTGACTGGTGGTAAAGTGGAACCTGTAATAACATTTTAAATTACCCATTTTTACAAAATTACCTGGTTTAAAAAAAGACATTAGAAAATGATATTAAAATAATCCTACTTTTTAAAATAAAACTAATAAATGACTTAAAATTCTTAATTTTCAAAGCTTACAATCATTGCAATTTAAACATGTTATGAATGTATTAAACACATTATTAAATAATAATTATTGTATAAATTATCATTTGATTTTAGCAACATCTTTAACAATTTCCAAAAATTCTTACACATAAACAATGAACAATATTTACAAAAACCTCGCAAGAGTGGCTTCAAAAAACTTTGTTTCAATTACAATTATCTCACTCTTTTTCTCCTAATTGACTATACCAACGTCGATTCCATGCAATAAATTAATTTTTTTGGTTTATGAGCTTTAATTTGTATTGTGTAAAAAGACTATAATACTCTTAAATTCTATACCAAATATAACATTTTCTGATAACAAACAAAAACGTTATTGAAGTTTTATTGGAACAGGATAGTAAAATAAAAATGAGAAAAATGAATAATTGTATTGGAACGCAGAACAATAGATACGTAGAGAAAAATTTATATGTCACTTACATAAAGCAGAAAATACTTTGTGTCTCAGGTCTCTCAACTCTGTAAAATCTTGAACAGCAAACCTGTTCTCATCGACTGGTTTACTGGCAATGCCATCTAACTCTCTTGTATCAGTCAAGCCAATGCCAATGGCATAGATATGAATACCTTCAGCCCTAGCTTGTTCTGCTTCTGGAACTGTCCTTCTAGAGTTAATATTTGACACACCATCTGTCACAACAACAGCTATATTGTCAACATCTGAGCGATCACCATTTCCTGCTGTGAACATAACAGATCTCATTGTTTTGAGAGCATCTGCAGTGTTGGTACTACCATACCTATAGGGGATATCATCAATGGCATTGTACACATCAGCTTTCTTGGCATAAGTATTTAGTTGAAACTGCACATAATCAGCATCACTGTAAATGACTACACCAACTCTGACATTGCCTCCATCAATATCAGCATCCAAGAGGAAGTCCTTAACAAAGTCTTTCATCAGTTCAAAATTTGGTTCAGTTACACTAGTAGAGGCGTCAAGAACAAAGACCAAGTCTAATTTGGCCCCAGCGCAGCCTGTAATTTAAAAAATATTAATGACAAAACATAATTTAATAAAACGTAAAAAAAAAAGCTACTTTCCATTCCTTAAAGAAAATATATTTAGCTTGTGAACACAGAAAGTGTTTAACGACAAGGAAAGTATCGAATTCTAAAATACTGAATTAAATAGCGATTCAAAAGAATTTTCTTTATTTACTAAGGAATTAATTTCATCATGGTCTCCTACTATTTTTTTAGGCTACTTGAACACAGTTTTAGGGACACTCATTAAGACAAATATAGGCTACATATGACAGTGTTATTTAAATTAAAGTAACAATGTAGAGAATCTTATAACAAGGCTTTATTAGCTAGAACGTCACATTAACTGACAATAGGTACTTAGACAATAACACACTAAGACAATTTTGGGAACATATTCTCACGATGTTACTCAAACATAAACAATTATCAACACTTTCATCGCAGGAAGTATTAAATAAACAAATATGGTAAGTGCTAACAAATCATGGGAATATACTTATTTATATTTTTGTACACGGAAATCAAAGGATGATGTATTTAAACTCCTACAGAATTAAAGTTTATAGTTAATAAATTTTATAAAAAAAAGAATGTCAAATTTGAGAGAATATTTAGTAAAAAATACTTACTGACTCTCTGTTTAGGAGTTGTTGGTGGAGGCGTTGGTTCAGTTTTGACTGGTGGTAAAGTGGAACCTGTAATAACATTTTAAATTACCCATTTTTACAAAATTACCTGGTTTAAAAAAAGACATTAGAAAATGATATTAAAATAATCCTACTTTTTAAAATAAAACTAATAAATGACTTAAAATTCTTAATTTTCAAAGCTTACAATCATTGCAATTTAAACATGTTATGAATGTATTAAACACATTATTAAATAATAATTATTGTATAAATTATCATTTGATTTTAGCAACATCTTTAACAATTTCCAAAAATTCTTACACATAAACAATGAACAATATTTACAAAAACCTCGCAAGAGTGGCTTCAAAAAACTTTGTTTCAATTACAATTATCTCACTCTTTTTCTCCTAATTGACTATACCAACGTCGATTCCATGCAATAAATTAATTTTTTTGGTTTATGAGCTTTAATTTGTATTGTGTAAAAAGACTATAATACTCTTAAATTCTATACCAAATATAACATTTTCTGATAACAAACAAAAACGTTATTGAAGTTTTATTGGAACAGGATAGTAAAATAAAAATGAGAAAAATGAATAATTGTATTGGAACGCAGAACAATAGATACGTAGAGAAAAATTTATATGTCACTTACATAAAGCAGAAAATACTTTGTGTCTCAGGTCTCTCAACTCTGTAAAATCTTGAACAGCAAACCTGTTCTCATCGACTGGTTTACTGGCAATGCCATCTAACTCTCTTGTATCAGTCAAGCCAATGCCAATGGCATAGATATGAATACCTTCAGCCCTAGCTTGTTCTGCTTCTGGAACTGTCCTTCTAGAGTTAATATTTGACACACCATCTGTCACAACAACAGCTATATTGTCAACATCTGAGCGATCACCATTTCCTGCTGTGAACATAACAGATCTCATTGTTTTGAGAGCATCTGCAGTGTTGGTACTACCATACCTATAGGGGATATCATCAATGGCATTGTACACATCAGCTTTCTTGGCATAAGTATTTAGTTGAAACTGCACATAATCAGCATCACTGTAAATGACTACACCAACTCTGACATTGCCTCCATCAATATCAGCATCCAAGAGGAAGTCCTTAACAAAGTCTTTCATCAGTTCAAAATTTGGTTCAGTTACACTAGTAGAGGCGTCAAGAACAAAGACCAAGTCTAATTTGGCCCCAGCGCAGCCTGTAATTTAAAAAATATTAATGACAAAACATAATTTAATAAAACGTAAAAAAAAAAGCTACTTTCCATTCCTTAAAGAAAATATATTTAGCTTGTGAACACAGAAAGTGTTTAACGACAAGGAAAGTATCGAATTCTAAAATACTGAATTAAATAGCGATTCAAAAGAATTTTCTTTATTTACTAAGGAATTAATTTCATCATGGTCTCCTACTATTTTTTTAGGCTACTTGAACACAGTTTTAGGGACACTCATTAAGACAAATATAGGCTACATATGACAGTGTTATTTAAATTAAAGTAACAATGTAGAGAATCTTATAACAAGGCTTTATTAGCTAGAACGTCACATTAACTGACAATAGGTACTTAGACAATAACACACTAAGACAATTTTGGGAACATATTCTCACGATGTTACTCAAACATAAACAATTATCAACACTTTCATCGCAGGAAGTATTAAATAAACAAATATGGTAAGTGCTAACAAATCATGGGAATATACTTATTTATATTTTTGTACACGGAAATCAAAGGATGATGTATTTAAACTCCTACAGAATTAAAGTTTATAGTTAATAAATTTTATAAAAAAAAGAATGTCAAATTTGAGAGAATATTTAGTAAAAAATACTTACTGACTCTCTGTTTAGGAGTTGTTGGTGGAGGCGTTGGTTCAGTTTTGACTGGTGGTAAAGTGGAACCTGTAATAACATTTTAAATTACCCATTTTTACAAAATTACCTGGTTTAAAAAAAGACATTAGAAAATGATATTAAAATAATCCTACTTTTTAAAATAAAACTAATAAATGACTTAAAATTCTTAATTTTCAAAGCTTACAATCATTGCAATTTAAACATGTTATGAATGTATTAAACACATTATTAAATAATAATTATTGTATAAATTATCATTTGATTTTAGCAACATCTTTAACAATTTCCAAAAATTCTTACACATAAACAATGAACAATATTTACAAAAACCTCGCAAGAGTGGCTTCAAAAAACTTTGTTTCAATTACAATTATCTCACTCTTTTTCTCCTAATTGACTATACCAACGTCGATTCCATGCAATAAATTAATTTTTTTGGTTTATGAGCTTTAATTTGTATTGTGTAAAAAGACTATAATACTCTTAAATTCTATACCAAATATAACATTTTCTGATAACAAACAAAAACGTTATTGAAGTTTTATTGGAACAGGATAGTAAAATAAAAATGAGAAAAATGAATAATTGTATTGGAACGCAGAACAATAGATACGTAGAGAAAAATTTATATGTCACTTACATAAAGCAGAAAATACTTTGTGTCTCAGGTCTCTCAACTCTGTAAAATCTTGAACAGCAAACCTGTTCTCATCGACTGGTTTACTGGCAATGCCATCTAACTCTCTTGTATCAGTCAAGCCAATGCCAATGGCATAGATATGAATACCTTCAGCCCTAGCTTGTTCTGCTTCTGGAACTGTCCTTCTAGAGTTAATATTTGACACACCATCTGTCACAACAACAGCTATATTGTCAACATCTGAGCGATCACCATTTCCTGCTGTGAACATAACAGATCTCATTGTTTTGAGAGCATCTGCAGTGTTGGTACTACCATACCTATAGGGGATATCATCAATGGCATTGTACACATCAGCTTTCTTGGCATAAGTATTTAGTTGAAACTGCACATAATCAGCATCACTGTAAATGACTACACCAACTCTGACATTGCCTCCATCAATATCAGCATCCAAGAGGAAGTCCTTAACAAAGTCTTTCATCAGTTCAAAATTTGGTTCAGTTACACTAGTAGAGGCGTCAAGAACAAAGACCAAGTCTAATTTGGCCCCAGCGCAGCCTGTAATTTAAAAAATATTAATGACAAAACATAATTTAATAAAACGTAAAAAAAAAAGCTACTTTCCATTCCTTAAAGAAAATATATTTAGCTTGTGAACACAGAAAGTGTTTAACGACAAGGAAAGTATCGAATTCTAAAATACTGAATTAAATAGCGATTCAAAAGAATTTTCTTTATTTACTAAGGAATTAATTTCATCATGGTCTCCTACTATTTTTTTAGGCTACTTGAACACAGTTTTAGGGACACTCATTAAGACAAATATAGGCTACATATGACAGTGTTATTTAAATTAAAGTAACAATGTAGAGAATCTTATAACAAGGCTTTATTAGCTAGAACGTCACATTAACTGACAATAGGTACTTAGACAATAACACACTAAGACAATTTTGGGAACATATTCTCACGATGTTACTCAAACATAAACAATTATCAACACTTTCATCGCAGGAAGTATTAAATAAACAAATATGGTAAGTGCTAACAAATCATGGGAATATACTTATTTATATTTTTGTACACGGAAATCAAAGGATGATGTATTTAAACTCCTACAGAATTAAAGTTTATAGTTAATAAATTTTATAAAAAAAAGAATGTCAAATTTGAGAGAATATTTAGTAAAAAATACTTACTGACTCTCTGTTTAGGAGTTGTTGGTGGAGGCGTTGGTTCAGTTTTGACTGGTGGTAAAGTGGAACCTGTAATAACATTTTAAATTACCCATTTTTACAAAATTACCTGGTTTAAAAAAAGACATTAGAAAATGATATTAAAATAATCCTACTTTTTAAAATAAAACTAATAAATGACTTAAAATTCTTAATTTTCAAAGCTTACAATCATTGCAATTTAAACATGTTATGAATGTATTAAACACATTATTAAATAATAATTATTGTATAAATTATCATTTGATTTTAGCAACATCTTTAACAATTTCCAAAAATTCTTACACATAAACAATGAACAATATTTACAAAAACCTCGCAAGAGTGGCTTCAAAAAACTTTGTTTCAATTACAATTATCTCACTCTTTTTCTCCTAATTGACTATACCAACGTCGATTCCATGCAATAAATTAATTTTTTTGGTTTATGAGCTTTAATTTGTATTGTGTAAAAAGACTATAATACTCTTAAATTCTATACCAAATATAACATTTTCTGATAACAAACAAAAACGTTATTGAAGTTTTATTGGAACAGGATAGTAAAATAAAAATGAGAAAAATGAATAATTGTATTGGAACGCAGAACAATAGATACGTAGAGAAAAATTTATATGTCACTTACATAAAGCAGAAAATACTTTGTGTCTCAGGTCTCTCAACTCTGTAAAATCTTGAACAGCAAACCTGTTCTCATCGACTGGTTTACTGGCAATGCCATCTAACTCTCTTGTATCAGTCAAGCCAATGCCAATGGCATAGATATGAATACCTTCAGCCCTAGCTTGTTCTGCTTCTGGAACTGTCCTTCTAGAGTTAATATTTGACACACCATCTGTCACAACAACAGCTATATTGTCAACATCTGAGCGATCACCATTTCCTGCTGTGAACATAACAGATCTCATTGTTTTGAGAGCATCTGCAGTGTTGGTACTACCATACCTATAGGGGATATCATCAATGGCATTGTACACATCAGCTTTCTTGGCATAAGTATTTAGTTGAAACTGCACATAATCAGCATCACTGTAAATGACTACACCAACTCTGACATTGCCTCCATCAATATCAGCATCCAAGAGGAAGTCCTTAACAAAGTCTTTCATCAGTTCAAAATTTGGTTCAGTTACACTAGTAGAGGCGTCAAGAACAAAGACCAAGTCTAATTTGGCCCCAGCGCAGCCTGTACATTAAAAAGAATAGAGGTAACAAAAATAAATTGAGTAAAAAAGTAAAAAAATAGTGTACCATTTCTATAAGAATTTATTTAGCTCGTGGATATAAAAAGTGTTGTACAATGAGGAAAAAAAAGTATCGTATTCCAAAATACTGAATAAAATAGCGCATAAAAAATATCTTTGTCTTCTTTATTTACTTTCATCATGGTCATAGCATGTAATTAGGCTACTCCAACCCAGTTTTTGGGGTATTCATTTAGGCAAACATACATAAGGCAGTGTAATATGAATTAAAGTAACACTGTAGACTGTTGAGAATCTTTAAATAAGGCTTTATTAAGCTAGAATGACACATAAACTGACGATAGATACTTAGTTAATTGCACACTAATTTAATATTGCTACAATATTCTCACGACATTACCCAAACATAAAAAAGTATCTCAAAAAATGAAGTATTAACATAACAAATGTATTAAGAGGTTACCATTTATGGAATAATTCTTTTTTTTTCTTTTTGTACTGAAAAATATAAAGCTAATGTTTTTCATCTCTTACGAAATCATTTTTTTATATTTAATATATTGTATAAAAAGAATGTCAAATTTGATAGAATATATAGTAAAAAATACTTACTGACTCTCTGTTTAATGGTTGTTGGTGGTGGCGTTGGTTCAGTTTTGACTGGCGGTAAAGTAGAACCTGTAATAACAATTTAAACTACCCATTTTTACAATATTAACTCGTTTTTTTAACAAGACATTTGCAAATGATATTAAAAGATTCCTACCTCTAAAAATAGAACTGATACATATAATTTTAAATGACTTGAAATTCAAAATTAAAAAAACAACTTCCAATCAGAGCAGTTCTAAATGTATTAAATGCATTATTAAATGATAATAATTTTATAAAATATCGTTTTATATTAGCAACATCTTTAATATTTTCAATAAATTCTCACCAAAAAACAATGAACATTATTTTTAAAAAAAACTTGAACGAGTGGTTTGAAAAAAAACACTTTTTAAAATTATTTACAATTTCTTAAATGCCACTTACATAAAGCAGAGAATACTTTGTGTCTCAGGTCTCTCAACTCTGTAAATTCTTGAACAGCAAACCTGTTCTCATCGACTGGTTTACTGGCAATGCCATCCAACTCTTTTGTATCAGTCAAACCAATACCAATGGCATAGATATGAATACCTTCTGCCCTAGCTTGTTCTGCTTCTGGAACTGTCCTTCTAGAGTTAATATTTGATACACCATCTGTCACAACAACAGCTATGTTGTCAACATCTGAGCGATCGCCATTTCCAACTGTGAACATAACAGATCTCATTGTTTTGAGAGCATCTGCAGTGTTTGTACTACCATACCTATAGGGGATATCATCAATGGCATTGTACACATCAGCTTTCTTAGCGTAAGTATTCAGTTGGAACTGCACATAGTCAGCATCACTGTAGATAACAACACCAACTCTGACATTTCCTCCATCAATATCAGCATCCAGGAGGAAGTCTTTAACAAAGTCTTTCATCAGCTCAAAGTTTGGTTCAGTTACACTAGTAGAGGCATCAAGAACAAAGACCAAGTCTAATTTGGCCCCAGCACAACCTGTTAATTATGAAAAGAAATATCGATTGTCACAGTATATTTAGGTAGGGCGTAAACTTTTTTTTTAAACTTAGTTTTCCATGTTTTGATAATTTCATACATTTTAAAAAATTTAATTGTAAATTGACAATGTAGATAATCTTAAAACAACTTTCTATAAAGCTAGAACTAAGCATGAACTGAAGAACGACTATAACACACTCTCACAACTTTAACAAGCATAAACAAATATAAACATTTTTAACATGTTCAACCCGCCTAAGATTGAAATAGTAAAACAACGTAATATAATTGCCCGTAGTACACAAAAATATGAATATCAGTATCTGTAGTACAATAGTTTCTGTTGTAAACAATAGCAAGTAGTGTAACACGTAAACATAAACACTAGTATCACTAGTTCATGTAGTCAATATAAGTAGTACAATAAATAAACACTAGATTCTGTAGTCCGGTCTGGTTCTTCTCTCCCTTAAGTTGTTGCGTGGTTGAATACCCTGTTCTAATAATTCAGAGTCATAAGTGCGTTCCTAGTGGGGTATGATGATTCTGTATATTCTCATAAAGAAGTGATCGGATGTCTCAGAACCTTCCAGTGGTTCCTTCTTTTCTTGTGAGGTGTTGATTGTTACTTCAGTGTCTCAAACTTATGGAGAGCACTCTTTATCCTCCATCTGAACGAAGAACAAATGTTAACTTTTTGTTGTGAAAAGAAGGAAGTAAAATGTCTCAGAGAAACCGTCTTCTCTTTTCAATTGGGCAAACGCACAACGGCATTAAGTAACTCATCTTCTTCGGTGAGAAGAACCGGGCAGATCTTAAGAGTGCTCCTTTTTTCCTCAAATGGGTTCATCAGTTTTTCGTGTTGGCATATGAGTTCTAGCCCAATAAGACACAATACTGACCTGTCTGATTACTTTCCAATAGCAAATGGCATGAAGTAGGCTGTGTATTGCCCTTCTTTTCGCTATCTTCTTTAGCATAATGCTGGGTCAAATAAGGTAGCCATTGCACGAAGACATCTTCAAGTTTCATTCAGACGGCAATGTATTCAATCTACGACGCCTACTATCCCATATCAAAACAAAGGCAATGGTCGTTACAGAGCTCTATGTTGATTGCAACCATATTTTCCATACTGAACATGACCTTCAGCGGTCAACAAATATGCGTACGCTGCCGCCTATTTTGGTTTAACTATAAACCTCGGAAAAAAACAGTCACGTTCCAGAGTCACCCAATAAAATCTACTCAGCCCCAAAGATCACCGTGAATGGACACCTCATTGACATTGTAAACCACTTCACAAATCTGAGAACCATTGTATCAAATGACGCTTGGCTTTTAAGGGACTTGTATTACCGTCTGGTCAGGGCAAGTAGTGCCTTTGGACGCCAAGAATTAGAAGAATTACAGAAAAGGAATCAAATTTGAGTAATTCTTTCCAACCAGAAAAATGCCAGTTCTTAAAAGTAACAAAAAACTAAAGCTTTTGGACGCCTCCAAGCTAGAGAGGTGCACAAAAATAGATTCGCCTTCCTTAAAAAGCAGTGTCTTCCAGCATTGGTTCTCTAACCCCCTATAAATGGCTCTGAGACATGGGCACTATACAGAAAACAACTAAAAGTTTTTACAAATCGCTTTCATCAAAGATGTTTGCGTCCATTATGGGCGTAAGGTGGCAAGACGCAATGCAACAGAAGTGCCTCATGGAAACGGTTTAAAGACCAGCTTAGGTACCAACTTGACATAGAAAAGAGCAGCTTGTTGCAGGCAGCTACGGAACGAGACAGCTCGACATCACTTAAAAGGCCTTAGGATACACATTTGAGACCAAAATAAAATCTAATGCGGTAGACAGACATATAGGCTAAAGAAACTCTGATTTGACCACCGTCTGTCAATGGGTATGTCTGCTCTAGATGTTGCCACATGTAATGCTACACTCCACATTAATCTTTCTAGTTATATGGTTTAATGGCTTTAATGGTATTATATCCCAGAAGAACATATCTTCTCGATATCAGGCATGATATCCGCTTCCAAATTCGAATGTGGCGTCGTTGGCACTTTTCTGTACTTTGACTTTGTGGCAACATAAAAAAAAACCTGATTCACATAAAAAGACTATAGAAAATGTTGCTAAATAAAGCTTGTTTTCAAATATTGTGATACTTTTCAGACAATCTCGACCAGAAATGACTTAAATGTTGATCTTTTTATCATTCTTTCATATTAAAACTAGATTCTATATCAGATCAAAAATAATAATAGTTTTATAGGATCTATTTTGTTACTATTTCTGCTTCAACTTATTGAATAGTTAACTTATTACTTTATTATTCCATTAGTTCGTAAGAAACAACAGGAGTATCCCCATTAAAAGGAGAACATAACTCAACAATAAGGATAACGAAATTAAAGCTAACATCCTTAATAAATATTTTACACCCATTCTCAGCCCCATAAGACAAAGACATAATAATACATTTAAAGCAAATAGAAACCATAGGCTTGAAAGAAGCTAATGTCACTCCCCTATTTAAAAAAGGACAAAAATTTTGATCCAGGAAACTTCAGACCAGTATCACTCACCAGCATTAAATTTAAAATTTTAGAACACATAATATATTGCAACATCATAAATCACTTAGACAAACATAATGTCCTACATCCATACCAACATGGCTTCAGTCAATATAGATCATGTGAAAATCAACTAATAGGATTAATTGTTGGTTTTTCAAAAGGATTAGATAATAGTGAGCGAAGAGATGCAATTCTATTAGACTTTTAAAGGAATTTGACAAAGTTCACCATTATAGCTTGTTTTAAAATTAAAATACTTTGGCATTAATGGTTCATAACATCAGGATTTTCTAATAGGAAAAGAACGAATTGTAACAATAAATGACTCCAAATCAACACCAATAATAGTAAATTCATGTGTTTCTCTAGGAACCGTATTAGGTCCATTACTGTTTCAAATTTACAAAAAATGATCTACCAAATATAGAACAATATAAACAACACAAGATACTGGAATTTTACAACAAGAATTAGAAAAATTACAGAAATGGGAATCAAATTTGAGTAAGTATTTATAACCAGAAAAATGTCAGTTCTTAAAAGTAACATAAAAATTAAAGCGAATAAAGCACTTACTTTATTGATAGTAAACCAGTCACACAAACTTAAAACTCAAAATATATAGGTGTAATAATAAATGAAAAGTTATCACAGAATTCCCATATTGATGAAATTATTAAAACAATCAAGCAAAACATTACTGTTTGTTAAAAGAAATTTTATTAATCAAACAAAAACATAAAATTAAAATGCAATTCAACTTTAGTTAGGCCAATATTAGAATATGCATCCTCTGTTTGGGATCCCTCAATTCAAGAAAACATGAGGAAACCAGAGCAAATACAAATACAGCAGTGAGATTTATAACAAACGAATATTCCGATGTGATTAGAGTAACACCATTAGTAAAATCACTAAACTTAGAGACACTCCAGGAGAGAAAAATAAAAGGTAAAGTAGCCATAATACATAAAACACTAAGCCATAACTTACAAATAGAAAACCAAAACCAAATGAAATACTCACAAAGACACAAAGATAGAGGCACATTTCATATTCCTTACGCTAGAACAAACTTGTACAAGTGCTAGCTCTTCCCTAGTGTCGTTAAAGAATGGGATGGGATGGTTTGCCTAAATCAGCCAGGAAAACCAACAACTTAGCAGAGTTTAAGACAATTTAAGTCATTGATTACCACGCATGACTAGATTGACACATGAAATGTGTATAACGTGATTACCATTTTTTTTTTGAAGTTACGCCTTTAAAATATAAAATAAGAAGATGCCTAGTTAGGTCTTGCGGAACTCTAAAGTTCCGCAGAACACAGTTTGGAAAACACTGCACTAGAATATATTTAGTTTTCCAAGCTTTTTTTAAAAAATCAATCTCACAAATAGAGACTGAAGAGTTAAATTTGTTTGTAGTTGTAAGCAACTGAAGTCACTTCTCATGTGATAATGGCGAGCTAGGCTCTAGATCTAATTCTAAACCTTTGCCTTTAAATAGACGCTCCATTTCCTTTAGCTATTTCAACCAACAGAATGTAAATAGTGTTCCACCAAAATACATGTCAGTCCGAACATATTGAAAATATGAAACAAAAAAAAATCCATTCAAAAGAACATTTCTAGCTTAAAATATTGTGATAAGAATAAAAGCAACATTGTAGAGAAATCTAAAACAAGACTTTATTAAGCTAGAACGACACATGATCTGACGATCGATACTTAGACAATAACACGCTAAATCAATTTTGCGAAGACATTCTCACGACGTTACCCTAACATAAACAAGTATTAACAATTTCAACACAGGAAGTATTAAATTATACTAATTTATATTTTTGTACTAAGAAATATAAAGATAATGTTTTTCATCTCATATAGAATTAAAGATATAGTTAATATATTTTTATAAAAATAGAATTTTCAATTTGATAGAATATGGTAAGAAATACTTACTGACTCTCTGTTTAGGAGTTGTTGGTGGAGACGTTGGTTCAGTTCTGGCTGGCGGTAAAGTGGAACCTGTAATAACAATTTAAACTACCCATTTTTACGATATTTCCTCGTTTTTTTAACAAGACATTTCCAAATGATATTAAAAGATTCCTACCTACAAAAATACATATCTAAATAACTAAAAAATAAAAAAATTAAAAAAATTAAAACTTCCAAAAACTTATAATTTTATTAAACACATTTTTAAATGATAATACTTTTTAAAAATATCAGACGATTTAAGAAACATCTTTAACATTTTAAATAAATTCTAACCAATAAACAATAAACATTTTTTACAAAAACCTTGAAAGAGTGGCATTGAAAAAAATTAGTTAAAAATTAATAACAATTTCTTAAATGTCACTTACATAAAGTAGAAAATAGAATTGAAAAATATAATTTTAAATGACTTGAATTTCTACATTTTTTAAAACTTACAAGCAGAGCAGTTCTAAATGTTCTAAATGTATTAAATGCATTATTAAATGATAATAATTTTATAAAATATCGTTTTATATTAGCAACATCTTTAATATTTTCAATAAATTCTCACCAAAAAACAATGAACATTATTTTTAAAAAAAACTTGAACGAGTGGCTTGAAAAAAACACTTTTTAAAATTATTTACAATTTCTTGAATGCCACTTACATAAAGCAGAAAATACTTTGTGTCTCAGGTCTCTCAACTCTGTAAAATCTTGAACAGCAAACCTGTTCTCATCGACTGGTTTACTTGCAATACCATCCAACTCCTTTGTATCAGTCAAGCCAATACCAATGGCATAGATATGAATACCTTCTGCCCTAGCTTGTTCTGCTTCTGGAACTGTCCTTCTAGAGTTAATATTTGATACACCATCTGTCACAACAACAGCTATATTATCAACATCTGAGCGATCACCATTTCCTGCTGTGAACATAACAGCTCTCATTGTTTTGAGAGCATCTGCAGTGTTGGTACTACCATACCTATAGGGGATATCATCAATGGCATTGTACACATCTGCTTTCTTAGCGTAAGTATTCAGTTGGAACTGCACATAATCGGCATCACTATAGATGACTACACCAACTCTGACATTGCCTCCATCAATATCAGCATCCAGGAGGAAGTCTTTAACAAAATCTTTCATCAGTTCAAAGTTTGGTTCAGTTACACTAGTAGAGGCATCAAGTACAAAGACCAAATCTAATTTAGCCCCAGCACAGCCTGTAATTTAAAAAATACTAATGACAAAACATAATTTAATAAAACAGGTAAAAAAAAGGCTAGTTTCCATTCTTTAAAGAAAATATATTAAGCTTTTGAACACAGAAAGTGTTTTACAACAAGGGAAGTAACGAATTCTAAAATATTGAATAAAATAGCCCATCAAAAGAATTTTCTTTTTTTACAAAGAGATTAATTTCATCGTGGTCTCCTACTAGTTTATTAGAATACTTTAAAACATTTTTTGGGACACTCATTAAGACAAACATAGGCTACATATGGCAGTGTTATATGAATTAAAGTAACACTGTAGAGAATCTTAAACAAGGCTTTGTTAAGCTAGAATGCCACATGAACTGACGACAATTTCATAGACAATCCCACACTAAAACAATTGTGAGAAAATATTCTCACGACGTTACTCATACATTAACAATTATCAACAATTTCATCACAGGAAGCATTAAATAAACACATATGTTAAGAAATAACTAATCATAAGATAAATCTAATTTTTATTTTTGTACAAAGAAATAAAAGGATAATATATTTAAAGTCTTACATAATTATAGTTTATAGTTAATAACTTTTATTAAAAAAAGTAAAAAATACTTACTGACTCTCTGTTTAGGAGTTGTTGGTGGGCGTGTTGGTGGAGGCGTTGGTTCAGTTCTGACTGGCGGTAAAGTGGAACCTGTAAAAACATTTTAAATTTCCTATTTTTACAAAATTACCTAATTTTTTTTAAAGAAGACATTTGCAGATAATACCAAATGATTCATACCTCCCAAAAAAAAAAAATTGATAAATATAATTTGAAATGACTTAATATTAAAAAATTCCAAGCAGCGCAGTTTATTAATGTATCAAATGCATTATTAAATAATAATAATTTATTTTTAAAAGTTTTATATTTGCAAAATCTTTAATCTTTTGAAATAAATTTGCACCAATAAACAATAAATTTTTTTTACAAAAAACTTAAATGGGTGGCTTTTAAAAGGTTTGTTTAATTACAATTCCTTGAATGTCACTCACATAAAGCAGAGAATACTTTGTGTCTCAGGTCTCTCAATTCTGTAAAATCTTGAACAGCAAACCTGTTCTCATCGACTGGTTTACTGGCAATGCCATCTAACTCTCTTGTATCAGTCAAGCCAATGCCAATGGCATAGATATGAATACCTTCAGCCCTAGCTTGTTCTGCTTCTGGAACTGTCCTTCTAGAGTTAATATTTGACACACCATCTGTCACAACAACAGCTATATTGTCAACATCTGAGCGATCACCATTTCCTGCTGTGAACATAACAGATCTCATTGTTTTGAGAGCATCTGCAGTGTTGGTACTACCATACCTATAGGGGATATCATCAATGGCATTGTACACATCAGCTTTCTTGGCATAAGTATTTAGTTGAAACTGCACATAATCAGCATCACTGTAAATGACTACACCAACTCTGACATTGCCTCCATCAATATCAGCATCCAAGAGGAAGTCCTTAACAAAGTCTTTCATCAGTTCAAAATTTGGTTCAGTTACACTAGTAGAGGCGTCAAGAACAAAGACCAAGTCTAATTTGGCCCCAGCGCAGCCTGTACATTAAAAAGAATAGAGGTAACAAAAATAAATTGAGTAAAAAAGTAAAAAAATAGTGTACCATTTCTATAAGAATTTATTTAGCTCGTGGATATAAAAAGTGTTGTACAATGAGGAAAAAAAAGTATCGTATTCCAAAATACTGAATAAAATAGCGCATAAAAAATATCTTTGTCTTCTTTATTTACTTTCATCATGGTCATAGCATGTAATTAGGCTACTCCAACCCAGTTTTTGGGGTATTCATTTAGGCAAACATACATAAGGCAGTGTAATATGAATTAAAGTAACACTGTAGACTGTTGAGAATCTTTAAATAAGGCTTTATTAAGCTAGAATGACACATAAACTGACGATAGATACTTAGTTAATTGCACACTAATTTAATATTGCTACAATATTCTCACGACATTACCCAAACATAAAAAAGTATCTCAAAAAATGAAGTATTAACATAACAAATGTATTAAGAGGTTACCATTTATGGAATAATTCTTTTTTTTTCTTTTTGTACTGAAAAATATAAAGCTAATGTTTTTCATCTCTTACGAAATCATTTTTTTATATTTAATATATTGTATAAAAAGAATGTCAAATTTGATAGAATATATAGTAAAAAATACTTACTGACTCTCTGTTTAATGGTTGTTGGTGGTGGCGTTGGTTCAGTTTTGACTGGCGGTAAAGTAGAACCTGTAATAACAATTTAAACTACCCATTTTTACAATATTAACTCGTTTTTTTAACAAGACATTTGCAAATGATATTAAAAGATTCCTACCTCTAAAAATAGAACTGATACATATAATTTTAAATGACTTGAAATTCAAAATTAAAAAAACAACTTCCAATCAGAGCAGTTCTAAATGTATTAAATGCATTATTAAATGATAATAATTTTATAAAATATCGTTTTATATTAGCAACATCTTTAATATTTTCAATAAATTCTCACCAAAAAACAATGAACATTATTTTTAAAAAAAACTTGAACGAGTGGTTTGAAAAAAAACACTTTTTAAAATTATTTACAATTTCTTAAATGCCACTTACATAAAGCAGAGAATACTTTGTGTCTCAGGTCTCTCAACTCTGTAAATTCTTGAACAGCAAACCTGTTCTCATCGACTGGTTTACTGGCAATGCCATCCAACTCTTTTGTATCAGTCAAACCAATACCAATGGCATAGATATGAATACCTTCTGCCCTAGCTTGTTCTGCTTCTGGAACTGTCCTTCTAGAGTTAATATTTGATACACCATCTGTCACAACAACAGCTATGTTGTCAACATCTGAGCGATCGCCATTTCCAACTGTGAACATAACAGATCTCATTGTTTTGAGAGCATCTGCAGTGTTTGTACTACCATACCTATAGGGGATATCATCAATGGCATTGTACACATCAGCTTTCTTAGCGTAAGTATTCAGTTGGAACTGCACATAGTCAGCATCACTGTAGATAACAACACCAACTCTGACATTTCCTCCATCAATATCAGCATCCAGGAGGAAGTCTTTAACAAAGTCTTTCATCAGCTCAAAGTTTGGTTCAGTTACACTAGTAGAGGCATCAAGAACAAAGACCAAGTCTAATTTAGCCCCAGCGCAGCCTGTAAAAAAAAAGGAATATAAAATGTCACAGTATTTTGATATAACTTGTTTTTTTTTAAATGTAGAATTTCCATGTTTTGACAATTTCATTCATTTTTAAGAATCACAGTACAGGTAACACTGATATTTGAAGGAGATTATTTTGTTCACAGATGCTTAGCAAATTTAAAATTGTCTAAAAATTGTATGATGTGAAAAAATGAGTTGTAAAAAAAAGCTAGTGTCTCATTTTTTAGAGCATGTTATTTAGCTCGTGGATAAAACATGTTATTTTAAGCCAATTTTGGTTCAACTATGCGCGACGTTTTTTTTTTTCAAACAAATAAGTGTATATTTACAAATTCTAATCAGTTACGTAATTACTTAATTGCAGAAAAGAAATTTTTTATTTATTTAACTAATAAATACCAATACAGTTCGGAGTTGTGGTAGAAACGGTTATTAATGCAATTTTATTTTTGAGGACTATTTCCTTTAAACTTGTGAAAGATTTTGTGTCAAAACCTTTAACTCTATTTCTCCTAATTGACAATTTGTTTGTTAATCTGAACTCATTTAATTAAATTAATAATTAATTTTATAAACTTAACTTAATGTTATATAAAAAGAGTTTGCATTCTCCTTTAATTCGATACCAAATAAAACATTTTCTGATAGCAAAAGGTATTGAAGCTTAATCATAACAGGGTAGTGTAATAGTAATGAGCGAAATGAAGAATTCTTTCAGAATGTTGAACAATAATTAAGGAGCAAAAGAGTTTATATCTTCTAAACCTGCTGTAAAAGCAAAAACGAATAAATTCGATTATTGTGACGAAAGAAAAAAGAAGGTAAAAGTAACTCCACGTACCAGAAAAGAAACATTTATGTTTCGTAATATTGAGATCTAAATCTTGTTCAATATTATTGAACAAATCATTATATTGCTAAAAATATAATATGTTTCAGACAAGAAAACCAAAGAACTTCTGATGTGTAGAAAGAGTGGTTGTATATGGAATTTTATTTTTTTCACCAAAGTTTCTTTGAAAAAATAACAATATTTATTCTTCTTCTTTTTCTTTCTAATCAAAAATTAAATTAAATAAAATATATTATAGAACTTTTATTTTATGTTCTTCAATTTTTGACTGGAGAGCAGGAATTTGTGTAGTATTGAATAGATGGTAAAATGAATATATAAATATATATATCTTTAATACTTAAACATTTTGAAACTATGGTATGTTGTTTTGTTTCCAGAACATAAGAATTTATAAGAGGAAATACATATAATTATTTTCAAAACTATTTAATTGAAAAACATATTTTTATAGAATGGTGTCTAATCTGTAGCTGGAAAAAAATATTATTTTTTTTAAACAAGATCTTTATCCTGCTTAAACAATGTTTAAAGTCAATTATTTTTTATGATAAAAATAAATTGCTTAAATTACTACTAAAACGCTATACTGATAACAATATTTTCAGTATTTTCAATTTAAGAAATGTTAAGTTAAGTGTGCAGGCTGGATAAGAGGTCTTAGATGGTAACAAAGATGTGATGTGATATAATTAGATATCTCTAAAAAATTTAGGTGTACTTAATTTAGTTTAGCTGTAATAATTATTATGTCACACACAAAAAAGGCGAGAACATGGGAAAAAATAACAGACTACAACTATTAAAGAAATGATATTTAAATATGCTTTAAAACCGTTTTTCATGTTACTAAAGTCAGTATCCTTAGTCATTGTAAATTTGTTGGCTAAAAAAGGAATTTTTTTTTTTTACAAAAATTCACATTATGTTAATGATCATATTAAAATAGAAGTTTATCAAAATAGTAATCTAAAAGTAGTCAATGTTAAAGTAAAATAAAAAAAAATAAAGAGAATATTTATTGAAATTTAACACAAACAAAAAAAAAAGAAATAAAATACAGAATATTAAATTATATTTTCCGGGTTTAAATATTTTATTTGGATAATCAGTTTTTTTCGATGTTTCAACCTGTGATAAAGGAGTTTCGTTTTAGAAACTTTAATTTTTTTAAATCGTCTTCAAAGAAAGAAGTATAAACGTTAATTTTGCTTCAAAAAAGTTATTTTAATTACGTATATTAACTGTAGAAATTATTACCAAAAACAAAGCTATAAGTTTCAATTGCATTAAATATTTCAATTTGTAAATGAATTCTTAATTTAATCCGAAGGTAATGCTGTGTATTTCGCTTTGTTTTTACTAAAAATACAAAGTGTATTAGTACTGTTGTATACATATTCTCCACCGACAAACCGTTTTGCCACCATATTTGCCACGTGAGGACTTTTTGAATTTTGTTAATGATGTGGGGCGGAAATGACACGAGCTAGTGTGTTGATGTGTTAATTAACTGGAGTTCTGATAGTTAATTTTTCGAAGAAAGATTGTTTTTCTTGAATTTTTTTTTGTTTTGTTTTTTTCTGAATAGGGATATGTAAATTTAATTAAGAGTACTGTAAAATTCTTTCTTTTCCAAACTCCTACATGAGCTCCGGATTAACAAAATCCGCAAGGAGTTAAATAGGCGAGACATCGTAACGCATGGAAACAAAGAAGCCCTCGTTAGCAGTCTGAGAGATGAAGTGAATACTGATCTGGGCGAAATATTTAGTGAAATGAAAAAAGAGCTTCTAGGATCAATGCAAACAGTTACGACTAGCCAGAAAACAGATATCGAGAAATTCAGAAGTAAGCTACGGGATAAAATCGCGCCATGTGAAGTCGCAGCTTACAGTAGAGATGGAGCAAAAGATTCAAGTCCTTAGCGAAGAGGTCCAGGGAGTCAGAGTCAACCTGGGCAAGGTTAAACGCACAAAAGTTAATTCAGGGACAAGCGAGGAAATTGGAAAAGTCAAGTCACCTATTTTTGATGGTACAGTTTTGTGAAATGTTTATAAAAGCAATTTGAGGCGGCTGCAAAAGTGAACAACTAGAGTACAAACGAGGAAAAAGAAACTGAATTGTGTTACGATGAAAGGCCTCGGAATTGCTCCAGATAGCAAGCGACCAGCGAGATTACGAGGAAATTGTTAGAACAATGAATTGCGATTTGGGGACAAACACGTGACGGAGATTTATAAGTGCAGTTAAAAACTCGACTGCGAAAAACCAGGATACGCACTACAGGTGTCTACGGCAGATATTGAACGATTGGCACGCCTGGCTTATCCCACTCTGACCCGGGAGATATTAGGCGTTCTCGTAACGGACGTGTTTATCGATGGTGTTCGTGACCCCAAAATGAAGAACTCTATTTTTATTTACTCTTTATTAAAGTACACGATTACTTGGAACTCCTGTAGTCTCGTTCTTGAGCTTTATGTGTTACTTGATGAGCAGTTGTTACAGAAGTGCTGATTAGGAGAGAGAGAAACGTAACAGTACTAATAATTATCGGGAATTACTTTATAAAGTCTTAAGATAATAAAAGAAAGTTTTATATAGTTGATTTTGTTTAAGAAACTAAATTTTTGAAAAATCAAAAACTTTGAGGTCTGCCTATAAACAGTTATTATCAAAATTAGTTAAAGTAGATATCATTGGTTGGTTGAAAAAAAAAAGAAAAGTTTTTACCAATATAAAAGTTATCTCTGTTGAAATAAAAAAAGAAATACCACTAGGTTTTCGACTTGAATTGTTTTTATTTGGAAAATCAATTGATTCATCTGTTTCATTCATATGTTAAAGGAGATTCGTTTTCAGCCTATTGTTCATTGAAAAATCAATTTATAGAAATATAAAAAGAAACAAATTTTTAAAGTAAATATTTTTTTGGGGGGGAAAACTTGGATGTTGATATAAAATGTCATCATATTTTTTTACACTTATTATATATATTATATATTATTTCTAAAATTTTTAAATAGATTCTTATTATCCTATCTAGTTTTAATTTAATAAAATGTTAAATTACAGGATAAAAAATGTATCTAGCTTTATAGTTGGATTGATTTTATTCCTATTATTAATTAATTTATCTGTTTCACCGTTCGTTGAAGAAGCTTCTTTTTCAGAAATATTAGTTATTTTCAGATCTACATAGAAGATGTATTGAATAATCATGCTTTACTTTATAAAGGCGCCTTGAAAACTACAAATAATAAAATTTTAGGAATCATTACTAAAAAGAAAGCATTACGTTCAAAATGAATAATATTTTAGTTTAAAAAGTAATTTTTATGCATTCTAAAAAAAATTAGCTACATGCTGCAAATGGTTTTTATATTAAAAAGCTTTTTTTATTGCTAATTATTATTGTAGAATAACAATAAAAATCTTAAGATACCCAACACTATGTGTTTTGAAGTTAATAAAATATTTGAAAGTCTATTGAAAAGCAATTAATACTAAAGATAAGTGAAAAAAAAAAATCAATATCATTAGGTTTATTAGTCGGATTGTTTTTATTTGGATAATCAATTGTTTCATTGGTTTCATCAAACGTTAAAGGAGTTTTGTTTTCAGAAACTTTAGTTTTTTTTTATCTGCTTCAGAGAAATATGTTGAATTGATAATGTTGCTTAGATAAAGACATTTTAAAGATATTTGTTTCCTTTTTTAAAAACTTTTGAACATTTTTTAGAGCTCGAAAGGAAAAATTAAAATAAAAAAAAATATTTGACATTATTAAGTTTCAAAAAATGGTTTAGTAATACGAATAATTAATTTATAAATGCTTTTTTTAAACTACAAATGATAAAAATGTTATGTAATCATCACTAAAAACAAAAGCATTATGTTTCAGATGTAGCAAATATTTCAAGTTAAAAAGCATTCATTATTTATGAAAGAAAATGTTGTGAATATTGCTTGGTTTTTAGAAAAGAATAACTAATACAAAGTGTATTATTACTAATAATTATTTTAAATTACTTTAAAAAATGCTAAGCTATTTAAAACAAACTATTTTATAGTTGTTTGTCATTGACACGTAAAAGTGTTAAAAAGTCATTATTTTTATGCCAAGTTGCAAAGTCTTTATTAGCAATAGTTGAAATATCTATCATTTTGTGATTGTTAAAAGAAAAGTTATTAATATAAAAATATCTATTTTATAAATCAATACCACTAGGTTTTCGAGTTGGATTATTTTATTTGGAGAATCAATTGTTTCTTCTGTTTCATCATATGTTGTAGAAGTTTCGTTTTCAGAATCTTTAGTTTTTTCCTGATCTGCTTCGTAAAAGGTATAATTTATAACAGCTCTTAAATAATAGAACAATAAAGAAAATTTTTATTCACCTATTTTATTTCATTTAAGTGTGGGAGGGGGTGGAGAAACATTTTCATGTTAATAAAGAGTAAAAAAAATTGAAAAGAAAATTTATCAGGTCAATGTCTCCAATGTCCAAAGCCATTGATAAAGCTCGCAAAGCTGATGAAAAAAAAAGACCGAAAGTGCTAAGGGAAGATGAACTCCCCCTTCTCGATAGGCGAGCTTAATGCTGCCATAAGAAAAAGCCAGCTTAAAAAGGCTCCCGAGCCGGATGGTATCAGCCCCGAAATGCTCAAGCATGTAGAGAGGAAAGGAAGGGCCGTGCTCTTGACATTTGTAAATAGAACCTGGGCTAATGGTCATTGCCCAGGGTCTGGAAACGTGCCAATATTATTCCCATACCAAAAAAGAGAAAAGATGCTTCTACTGCTGAGGATTACAGGCCCATCTCAATGACATCTTGTGTGGGAAATATGTCTGAAAAAATGGTAAATGAACGTCTGGTTTGGTACCTTGAGAGTGCCCGTCTTATAGCTCCAGAACAAGCTAGTTTCAGGGTTGGAATGTCGCTATAGACCAAGTCATCATCTTTGTGCAGAGCGTAGCAGATGGATTCCAAAGGACCGAAAGCACATAAGCAGTCTTCATTGACTTAAAACAGGCATATGATAAAGTATGGCGCACTGGTTTGCTTTATAAGATAAGAGCCGTGGGGGTGTGGGGACGGATATATTACTGGATTATAGACTTCCTACAAGAGCGTACAAAAAGAACAAAAATGTACGAGAAGTCTCAGGGGAAATGACCCTCGAGCACGGCCTCCCCCAGAGCTCCGTCCTGTCATGCGCCCTTTTCACAGCCTTCATAAATGACCTACCGGCTCAGCTAAAATGCCAAAAAGCTACTATATGCTGATGATATTGTCCTTTGTAAATCCGGAAGGAGCGCAACCTATATACAAAAGTGTTATGCTCTGCTCATACACAAAAAATGGAGGTTAGATATAAACACCTCCAAGACGGTCTATTCTCTGTTCAAGCTCGGGACTGGCATTCTCGGGCATCCTTTCCCCGCTGTCCCTCAACGGAGTGGCTCTCAGAGTGGAAAAGCTACTCAAGTACCTTGGTGTAATTTTAGATCGCAAACTAAAAATGTGAGAGCTCATCCAGGATGTTGCAAGAAAGGCCTCAGGGAAACTTTGCATTGTGCGGAAGCTTATATTCACGAAGTGGGGAGCCGGAGCAGACATGATCCGATCACTGTATTTAGGAGCAGTCCGATCACAGATAGACTTCATCCTACCTGTGCAAATTTATGGCTCTAGGACTGCTCTTGAACAACTTGATAAAAAACTGTCCCAAGCACTAAGATTTGTTTGTGGAACCTTTAGGACAAGTCCAGTAAATGTGGCTGATACAATTGCTAATGTATGTCCACTAAATCTTAGGAGGGAAAGGTCAGTACTGACCTGCTTTGAGCGGTATAAAAGGCTGGATGAATACCTCCCAGCTAGAAAACTAGTGGATGGTTGGAGATGCAGAAGACGTATTCAGACGCAGTCTTTTATGCATCATGCCACTAGACTATCTGATAAAGCTGACCTCTCCCCCAAACGACAAAACATTCAACGTTTTCATAGCCTTCCTCCTTGGTGTTGCCCAACGACCAAGACATACGTTTGAAACTAGTAGATCATAATGCCATTAAGCTAAGTCGTTCATCCTAACGACCTTCAAATTCTAGCATTGGAGACCTATAATACCTTCAATCCCAGTGCTATTTTTGTATACATTGATGGTTTGGCATCGATAGATTCTGGAAGAGCAGGCTTTGGAGCCTACATCGACTTTCTTGGCTCTCACACAGTCAAAATCTTTGGACCATGTGGTAGTGTTTGCTGTTTCGATGCGGAGACCATGGCAGTCTGTGAAGCCTTAAAAGTCATTGACTCTCAACTCGACGAGGGACATTTAAGGGCAACACAGATTGTTGTGGTCACTGACTCAAAATATGTACTACAGGCTTTAAAAGCCCCGGACCATGGCCTCCCAATATCGACAATGTCATGATGGCTTCACACAACATAAAACAACGCTATGGCACCCCTAATAATGCAGTGGGTACAGAGTCACATAGATGTGACTGGCAACCCTATTGCAGACTCCTTGGCCCACCAGGAAGGGCAAAATCCACCCACTGAACATGCTGTAAGTTTTCATCATGCTCTGGCTATAATAAAAAAAAAAAAAAAAGGTTTGAGTGCTGGGACAAGTCCCAAAAAGCCCGTGGAGTCTGGGAGTGCATGAGGCGCCCTGACCGCAATTCCCCGTGGTTGAGGCTGTCCAGGCCTGAGCAAGCTTTTAGAGCACAGTGCAGGGCAGGCCATTGTCCTGTTGGCTCAAATTTCTCACGGCTATGACCTAATTTCCATTCAAGGTGCCCCCGCTGCGTGGAAGAAGAGGAAAGCGTGCCTCATATTATGTTCGACTGCCCCAGACTTGCTGATCTCCGTCTCGACATGTCTGGGAAACCAAAAATTCTCGACCTGTATGGCGACATTTATGCACTACGCAAGACAGCAGGGTTTCTGTCCAGGGCTTTTGCAAGAGAGGATTTGAGCCTCTCAAGCCCTCACTCAAATGGAGTTTGATGATGATAATGATGATCAGGTCAAAAAATATTTTTAAAAAAATTTTTAATTTGATAAATGCACTTGAAAAACTTTATAAAATCAATAGCAAATTGTATTAAATCTCATTATATTTATATCAATAAAATTATAGTTTATCTAATCTAAACAAGTATTCGCAAGTATCCCACATTTTTTTTTAAATATAACACATTGTTTTATGGCTAATAACAATTTTAGTAATTTTTTCTTCAAAATATATGGAAATTAAAAACAAAGTTCTTTTCGTTGGTTGTAATTTTTTCTATCCTATCTAGAAAAAAAAAATCTGCTACTTTTATGTCTACCTTCATCAACAGATGCCTGAGAAATATCCTAAAATTACACTGGTACAACAAAGTAAAAAACACAAAAATGTGGAAGATGAGTAGGCAGAAAAATATAGAGGTGCAGATCTTAGAGAGGAAGTGGAGATGGATTGATCAACCATTAGAAAAGATAACAACAACTGAGCCTGGCAGGCCTTAGAGTAGAACCCACGTGGAACTAAGCATAGAGGAAGACCTAAAGAACATGGCGACGCAGTATACTAGAGGAAGCCGAGAGGACAATAAGGAGCTGGGAAGCCATAAAAAAACTAGCAAGACAACGTGGAGAGTGGCATTTTTGTTGCTGAGGCCCTATGCTCCATTAGGAACTCAAAGGAAAAATGATGATGAGGATCTAGAAAAAAGGTTTTTAAACTCTACATTATTTTACTCTATCTACAAACAATCAAAGTCAATAAATATTAAAAAATAAGTATACTGTATATTTAAGTTTTAATTTAATAAAAATTTTAAAGTATAGGAAATATAATTGTATCTAGTTTTATAAACAAATACCACTATGTTTCTTAGTTGGATTGATTTTATTCATATTATCAAATTGTTTATCTGTTTCACCATTCATTGAAGGAGCTTCTTTTTCAGAAAAATTAGAATTTTTTAAGATCTGCATAGGAGAAACATGGTATTCAATAATGATGCTTAATTTTATAAAGAAGCTTTGAAAACTGCAAATAAAAAAAAATAGAAATTGTTACAAAAAAAAAAGCAATATGTTAAAAAATTTATAATATTTTAGTTAAAATAGTAATTTGTATTCATTCTAAACAAAATTTGCTATATGTTGCGAATATTATTTATTATATCAAAAAGTGTATTTTTGCTAATTATTATTGTAGAATCACAATAAAAATCTTAAGATATATAAAACTAACTGTTTTATAGTTGATGAAATGTTTGAAAACAATTCTGCTACATTTAAGTCTAACTTCTTAGTTAATAGTAAATATGGATACCATTAGGTTTCCTAGTTGGATTGTTTTTATTTGGATAATCAATCTTTTTATGTTTCATCATATGCTAAAGGAGTTTCATTTTCAGAAACTTTTGCTTAGTTTGATAACTTTTATAAATTATTTTTACATCTTTTTTCAACGTTTGAATTTTTCTAGAGTTTTGAAAGGAAAAATTTAAATTAAAAAAAATGAGTAAGACATTATTAATTTTTTTTTTCAAAAATAGTTTAGTAATATGAAAGGTTAATTTATTATGCTGTTTCAAAACTATGAATGATAAAATTGTACCTAATCATTATTAAAAACAAAGCATTATGTTTCAGATGTATTAAATATTTCAAGTTGAAAAAGCATTCTTTATTTAATCAAAGAAAATGTTGTGTCTACTGCTTGTCTACTGCTTGTTTTTACAATAAATACAATACAAAGTGTATTATTACTAATTATTTGTTTGAATTACTTTATAAAATGGTAAGATATATAAAATAAACTATTTTTTAGTTGTTTGTTATTGACACTAAAATTTTTTGAAAAACTCTTTATTTTTAAGTCCACTAGCAAAGTCTTTATTAGCTATAGTTAAAACTATCTAAAATTTTATGATTAATAAAAGAAAAGTTTTTTAAATCCAAAATTATATCTATTTCATAAATCAATATCACTGATTTTTCAGAGTTGAATTTATTTGATTCAGAAAATTAATTGTTGCATCTGTTTCATTATATGTTGTAGGAGTTTTCCCAATATTTAGTTTATTTCTGATCTGTTATAGAAAAGAGGTATAATTGATAACTTTTTTAAAGTGATCAGAGGGGAAAAGAAAAATTATTAAGTTACTAAAGAGTAAAATATAAGTAAAAAATTGGAAAGGGAATTATCAGGTCAAAAAATATTTCAAAAACAAATAATTCTTAATTTTATAAATGCATATAAAAACTATTAACTTTGATAGTCATTAAAAAATTAAAAGTAATTTGTTTTATATTTTATTATATTTATATGGAAAAAATTATAGCTTATCCAATCTAAACAAATATTTGCAAGTATTCCACTTTATGTTTTTTTAATATAAGATATTGTTTTATTAATAAAAACAATTTCAAAAATGTTTTTTTTTTCAAAATGTGTGGAAATATAAAACAAAGTGGGTTTTTTTGTAGGACATATTTTTTTAATCCTATCTAGAAAAAAACTTTTATGAAACTCTGCATTATTTTACTCTATCAACAAGCAATCAAAGTCAATGAATATTAAAAAAAATATAATGTATATTTAAGTTTTGTTTTTATAAAAATTTAAATTACAGGATATATAATTGTATCTAGCTTTATAAACAAATACCACTAGGTTTCTTAGTTGGATTGATTTCATTCATATGATCAATTAGTTTATCTGTTTCACCATACATTGAAAGAGCTACTTTTTCAGAAAATTTAGTTTTATTCAGATCTGCACAGGAGAAAGATTGTATTCAATAATCATGCTTAATTTTATAAAGAAGCTTTGAGAACTACAAATAACATAAATTTAGGAATCATTACTAAAAAGAAATCAATATATTCAAAATGTAATAATATTTTATTTAAACAAAATTTTTCATCCATTTAAAACAAAATTTGCTATGTGGTCAAATGGTATTTATTATATAAAAGTGTTTTACTGATAATTATTATTGTGAAATCACAATACATATCATAAAATATCTAAAACTTAGTGTTTTTTAGTTAATAATATATTTGAAAACAATTCTGCTACTTTTAAGTCTACCTATAAGCAGTGAAAAGTAAAAATAATTTTAAAAATAATAAAATAATACCTTTAGGTTTGCTAGTTGGATTGTTTTTATTTGGATAAGCAATTGTTTCATCTGTTTTATCAAATGATAAAGGAGTTCCATTTTCAGAAACTTTTTTTTTTTTCTGATCTGCTTCAGAGAAATATGTCGAATCAAAATGTTGCTTAGATGGATATTTTTTAAAAGATATTTGTATTCATCTTTTTTGAACTTTGAAAATTCTTTACAGCATTCAAAGGAAACATTTAAATAAAAAAAAAAAGATTAAGACACTCTTAAGTTTTTCAAAAATTGTTTAGTAATATGAATAGTTAATTTATAAATGCTGTTTCAAAACTACAAATGATAATAATGTATGTGATATTTACTAAAAGCAAAGAACTATGTTTCAGATGTATTAAATATTTCAAGTTGAAAAAGCCTTCTTTATTTAATGAAAGAAAATGTTTTTCTATTTTGCTTGGCTTTTACAATTAAAATACAAATACAAAGTGTATTATTACTAATACTTATTTTGAAATACTTTTTACAAAATGCTCAGATATATAAAAAATATTTTATAGTTGTTTGTGATTAACACTAAAAAATTAGAAAAAGTCTTTATTTTTAAATACTAAAATACCTATCATTTAGTGATTGATAATAGAAAACTTATTGTAATATAAAATTATATCTATTTCATTAATCAATACCACAAGGTTTCCGAGTTGGATTGTTTTTATTCATAAAATCAATTGTATCAACTGTTTCATCATATGTTGTAGGAGTTTTGTGTTCAGAATCTATAGTTTTTTTCTGATCTGTATCAGAGAAAAGATATAATTTATAATGTTTCTTTAATGATAGAAAAAGGAAAAATATTTTTATATAGCAATTAGATTTTAGTGGAAAGGCAAGAATTTTTGTTCATGTTTCTAAAGAGTAAATATTAGTTAAAGAAATTTAAAAAAAAACAAATAAAAAAAAAAAAAAATATTTTTAAACAAAATTCTTAATTTTACTAAATGCATTTTAAAACATATAAGGAATAAACTTAGCTTAAATTTCATTATGTTAAAAAAATAAATGCATCTATTCTACTTTAAAAAAATACAACACAATAATTTATAAATGATAAAATGTCAATTTTTTTTTAATATGTGTCAATTTTTTTTTAATATGTGTAAATTTTTTTTTAAAAGGTTTTGTTCATTATAATTTTTTTATCCTATTATAGAAAACAAAGTTTATTAAAACTCTGCATTGTTTTACTCTATTTTCAAGAAATCAAAGTCAATGAATAATAAAATAAATTCAGTTTTCAGTATATTTCAGTTTTAATTTTATAAAAAATTTTAATTTCATGATAAAAATTGTATTTAGCTTTATAAAGAAATACCATTAAATTTCCAAGTTTGATTGATTTTTTTTATACTATGAATTGGTTTATCTGTTTCACCATATATTGTAGGAGCTTCTTTTTCAGAAAATATAGTTTTTTTCAGATCTGTTGAGGACAAACATTGTATTCAATTATATGCTTAATTTTAAAAAGTGAATTGAAAACTACAAATAAAAAAATTTAAGAAAACTTTACTAAAAATAAAGCACCATGTGTAAAAAAATGTTTATATTTCAATTTAAAAACATATTTTTATCCGTTCTAAAAAAATTTGCTTAGTGTTGTAAATGTTTTTTATTATATCATAAAGAGTTTTGCTAATTATATTGGAAATCGCAATAAAAATCTTATAATATCTAAAACTAAGTGTTTTATAGTTATTAAAATAAATGAAAACAAATATTCTACTTTTAAGTCTATCTACAAGCCATTATTTTTTTAAAAAGTAAAAAAAAAATACCATTTGCTTTCCTAATTGTATTGTTTTTATTTGGATAATCAGTTGTTTCATCTGTTTCATCATGTCTTGCATGAGTTTTGTTTTCAGAAACTTTAAATTTTTTTTTCTTTCCTTCAGAGAAATATGTTGAATTGATAATGTTGCTTAGATTAAAATCTTTAAAAAAAATCATTCCTTTAATTTTAACCTTTAGAAAATTTTTTACAATGTCAAAGGACAAAAATTTTATTAAAAAAGGCATTATTACATTAAAAAGTTTAAAAAATTCTTTATTAATACAAATAGTTAACATGGTTATATGGCTAATGCTATTTTAAAAAAAAATATAATACTTTTATGTAATCATTCTTAAAAACAAAGCAATAGGTTTCAGTGCTAATAAATATTTAAATTTTAAAAAATGCTTTTATTTTAATCTAAAAAAAAAGCAGTTTATTTGCTTATTTGAGGCTGCAAAAGTCTATTGAAAATAATAATTGTTGCAAGTTACTTTAAAAATGCTAAAAATATAGAAATGAAAATTTTATATAGTTTTTTTGGCTATCTAAATTTAAAAAAAAATTATCCTTTTAGTCATCCAAAATGTACTAAAATAAGTTCAGTTTTTAAAAGATCAAAAGAAATTTTTTATTTATTAATTTTTTTTATTAATAAAAATTATACTCTTAAAATAAATAAATATCACTAGATTCTATATTTGATTGTTTTTATTCAGAATAAATAAATAACAGTAGGTTTCCTATTTGAATAGTTTATATTCAGAAAATCCAATGTTTCATCTGTTTCATCAAATTTTAAAAGAGTTTTGTTTTCAGAAACTTTTGTTTTTTTCTGGTGTACTTTGAAGAAATAAGCTTAATAAAAAATCTTACATAAAAGATACAAGGATAAAATATTTGTTTTCACTTTTTTTTACTTGTTCAAATTTTTTTGTTTATTAAAATTATTGGCCAATAAAAATCCTTTATTTTAGTTTGGAAAATCAATTGTTTTATAGAAATATTCCTTTTAGTCATCCAAAATGTACTAAAATAAGTTCAGTTTTTAAAAGATCAAAAGAAATTTTTTATTTATAAATTTTTTTTATTAATAAAAATTATACTCTTAAAATAAATAAATATCACTAGATTCTATATTTGATTGTTTTTGATCAGAATAAATAAATAACAGTAGGTTTCCTATTTGAATAGTTTATATTCAGAAAATCCAATGTTTCATCTGTTACATCAAATTTTAAAAGAGTTTTGTTTTCAGAAACTTTTGTTTTTTTCTGGTGTACTTTGAAGAAATAAGCTTAATAAAAAATCTTACATAAAATATACAAGGATAAAATATTTGTTTTCACTTTTTTTTTCTTGTACACATTTTTTTGTTTATTAAATATATTGGCCAATAAAAATCCTTTATTTTAGTTTGGAAAATCAATTGTTTTATAGAAATATGTTTAATTGATAATGTTGCTTAGATAAATGCATTTTAAAGATTCATTTGTTTTTTAATTTTTAAAAATTCTTAGATTGTAAAAAGGTAAAATTTCAGTTTTTTTTTTTTTTTACAAATTTTTCTTGTTATTAAAATCAAAAATATAAAAAAATTATAATAAAGAAGATTTAGTTTGCTGAAATTATTGGCCCATACGATTCCTTCATTTTATAAATGCACTTTAGAAAAAAAAATTAGAATTGTTTATTGTTTTTAAGAAAAGGAAAGCATATTGGGGATTCACAAAAAAATCTTAAGATATCTAAAGCTAAGTGTCTTAGAGTTGATAAAAATTTAAAAATAAATCTGCTACTTTGATGTCTACCTTAAAGCAGTTCATAATAATGATTAATTAAAAAAAATTCAATTTCAATAAATCAATACCATTAGGTTTCCTAGTTGGATTGTTTTTGTTTGAATAATCAATTGTTTCATCTGTTTTTACATACATTGAAGGAGTTTTGTTTTCAGAAACTTTAGTTTTTTTCTGATCTGCTTCAGAGAAATATGTTTAATTGATAATGTTGCTTAGATAAAGTTAATTTAAAGATTCATTTGTTTTTTAATTTTGAAAATACTTAGAATGTAAAAAGGTAAAATTTATATTTTAAGATGTTATGAAGCTTAAAATAAAAATTTACTAATACATATAGTTTATATGAAAAATGCTGTTTTAAAACAAATTATACTTTTTTATGTAATCATTCTTAAAAAAAAGCAATATGTTTCAGTGGTAATAAATAATCCAATTTGGAATTAATTTTTTAAAATCCAAATTTATGCTGTGTATTTGCCTTTATTTTATGTTAAAATACTTTAAGTATATAGTGCTAATATTTATTGTAAATTACTTTAAAAACGTTAAGATGTAGTTTTATTGTATTTGGTAATCTCAATTTTAAAAAAATATTATCCTGTTAGTCAGCTAAGTATTTCTAAAATAAGTTAAGGTACATATAATTTTTTATTGATCAAAAGAAATATTTTTATTAATATAAAATTATACTTTTCAAATGAATAAATACCACTAGGTTTCTTTTTTGGATTGTTTTTATTTGGAAAATCAATTGTTTCCTCTGGTTCATCATATGTTGAAAGAGTTTTGTTTTCAGAAATTTTTGTTTTTTTCTGATCTGCTTTGAAGAAAAAAGCTTTATCAATAATCTTACTTAAATGATACAATAATAAAAGATTTGTTTTCACTTTTTTTTTTTTTACAAATTTTTCTTGTTATAAAAATCAAAAATATAAAAAAATGATAATAAAGAAGATTTAGTTTGCTGAAATTATTGGCCCATACGATTCCTTCATTTTATAAATGCACTTTAGAAAAAAAATTAGAATTGTTTATTGTTTTTAAGAAAAGGAAAGCATATTGGGGATTCACAAAAAAATCTTAAGATATCTAAAGCTAAGTGTCTTAGAGTTGATAAAAATTTAAAAATAAATCTGCTACTTTGATGTCTACCTTAAAGCAGTTCATAATAATGATTAATTAAAAAAATTCAATTTCAATAAATCAATACCATTAGGTTTCCTAGTTGGATTGTTTTTGTTTGAATAATCAATTGTTTCATCTGTTTCATCATATGTTGAAGGAGTTTTGTTTTCAGAAATTTTTGTTTTTTTCTGATCTGCTTTGAAGAATAAAGCTTTATCAATAATCTTACTTAAATGATACAATGATAAAAGATTTGTTTTCACTTTTTTTTTTTTACAAATTTTTCTTGTTATTAAAATCAAAAATATAAAAAAATGATAATAAAGAAGATTTAGTTTGCTGAAATTATTGGCCCATACGATTCCTTCATTTTATAAATGCACTTTAGAAAAAAAATTAGAATTGTTTATTGTTTTTAAGAAAAGGAAAGCATATTGGGGATTCACAAAAAAATCTTAAGATATCTAAAGCTAAGTGTCTTAGAGTTGATAAAAATTTAAAATTAAATCTGCTACTTTGATGTCTACCTTAAAGCAGTTCATAATAATGATTAATTAAAAAAATTCAATTTCAATAAATCAATACCATTAGGTTTCCTAGTTGGATTGTTTTTGTTTGAATAATCAATTGTTTCATCTGTTTCATCATATGTTGAAGGAGTTTTGTTTTCAGAAATTTTTGTTTTTTTCTGATCTGCTTTGAAGAATAAAGCTTTATCAATAATCTTACTTAAATGATACAATGATAAAAGATTTGTTTTCACTTTTTTTTTTTTACAAATTTTTCTTGTTATTAAAATCAAAAATATAAAAAAATTATAATAAAGAAGATTTAGTTTGCTGAAATTATTGGCCCATACGATTCCTTCATTTTATAAATGCACTTAAGAAAAAAAATTAGAATTAATTATTGTTTTTAAGAAAAGGAAAGCATATTGGGGATTCACAAAAAAATCTTAAGATATCTAAAACTATGTGTCTTAGAGTTGATAAAAATTTAAAAATAAATCTGCTACTTTGATGTTTACCTTAAAGCAGTTCATAATAATGATTAATTAAAAAAATTCAATTTCAATAAATCAATACCATTATGTTTCCTAGTTGGATTGTTTTTATTTGGAAAATCAATTGTTTCCTCTGGTTCATCATATGTTGAAAGATTTTTTTTTTCAGAAATTTTTGTTTTTTTCTGATCTGCTTTGAAGAAAAAAGCTTTATCAATAATCTTACTTAAATGATACAATGATAAAAGATTTGTTTTCACTTTTTTTTTTTTTACAAATTTTTCTTGTTATAAAAATCAAAAAAAGAAGATTTAGTTTGCTGAAATTATTGGCCCATACGATTCCTTCATTTTATAAATGCACTTTAGAAAAAAAATTAGAGATGTTTATTGTTTTTAAGAAAAGGAAAGCATATTGGGGATTCACAAAAAAATCTTAAGATATCTAAAGCTAAGTGTCTTAGAGTTGATAAAAATTTAAAATTAAATCTGCTACTTTGATGTCTACCTTAAAGCAGTTCATAATAATGATTAATTAAAAAAATTCAATTTCAATAAATCAATACCATTATGTTTCCTAGTTGGATTGTTTTTATTTGGAAAATCAATTGTTTCCTCTGGTTCATCATATGTTGAAAGAGTTTTGTTTTCAGAAATTTTTGTTTTTTTCTGATCTGCTTTGAAGAAAAAAGCTTTATCAATAATCTTACTTAAATGATACAATGATAAAAGATTTGTTTTCACTTTTTTTTTTTTTTACAAATTTTTCTTGTTATAAAAATCAAAAAAAGAAGATTTAGTTTGCTGAAATTATTGGCCCATACGATTCCTTCATTTTATAAATGCACTTTAGAAAAAAAATTAGAATTGTTTATTGTTTTTAAGAAAAGGAAAGCATATTGAGGATTCACAAAAAAATCTTAAGATATCTAAAACTATGTGTCTTAGAGTTGATACAAATTTAAAAATAAAATCTGCTACTTTGATGTTTACCTTAAAGCAGTTCATAATAATGATTAATTAAAAAAATTCAATTTCAATAAATCAATACCATTATGTTTCCTAGTTGGATTATTTTTATTTGGAAAATCAATTGTTTCCTCTGGTTCATCATATGTTGAAAGAGTTTTGTTTTCAGAAATTTTTGTTTTTTTCTGATCTGCTTTGAAGAAAAAAGCTTTATCAATAATCTTACTTAAATGATACAATGATAAAAGATTTGTTTTCACTTTTTTTTTTTTTTACAAATTTTTCTTGTTATAAAAATCAAAAAAAGAAGATTTAGTTTGCTGAAATTATTGGCCCATACGATTCCTTCATTTTATAAATGCACTTTAGAAAAAAAATTAGAATTGTTTATTGTTTTTAAGAAAAGGAAAGCATATTGAGGATTCACAAAAAAATCTTAAGATATCTAAAACTATGTGTCTTAGAGTTGATACAAATTTAAAAATAAAATCTGCTACTTTGATGTTTACCTTAAAGCAGTTCATAATAATGATTAATTAAAAAAATTCAATTTCAATAAATCAATACCATTATGTTTCCTAGTTGGATTGTTTTTATTTGGAAAATCAATTGTTTCATCTGTTTCATCATACATTGAAGGAGTTTTGTTTTCAGAAACTTTAGTTTTTTTCTGATCTGCTTTCGAGAAATATGTTTAATTGATAATGTTGCTTAGGTAAAGTTAATTTAAAGATTCATTTGTTTTTTAATTTTGAAAATACTTAGAATGTAAAAAGGTAAAATTTATATTTTAAGATGTTATGAAGCTTAAAATAAAAATTTACTAATACATATAGTTTATATGAAAAATGCTGTTTTAAAACAAATTATACTTTTTTATGTAATCATTCTTAAAAAAATGCTATATGTTTCAGTGGTAATAAATAATCCAATTTGGAATTAATTTTTTTTAATCCAAATTTATGCTGTGTATTTGCCTTTATTTTATGTTAAAATACTTTAAGTATATAGTGCTAATATTTATTGTAAATTACTTTAAAAACGTTAAGATGTAGTTTTTTTGTATTTGGTAATCTCAATAATAAAAAAATATTATCCTGTTAGTCAGCTAAGAATTTCTAAAATAAGTTAAGGTACATAAAATTTTTTATTGATCAAAAGAAATATTTTTATTAATATAAAATTATACTTTTCAAATGAATAAATACCACTAGGTTTCTTTTTTGGATTGTTTTTATTTGGAAAATAAATTGTTTCCTCTGGTTCATCATATGTTGAAGGAGTTTTGTTTTCAGAAATTTTTGTTTTTTTCTGATCTGCTTTGAAGAATAAAGCTTTATCAATAATCTTACTTAAATGATACAATGATAAAAGATTTGTTTTCACTTTTTTTTTTTTACAAATTTCTCTTTTTTATTAAAATAAAAAATAAAAAAAATGGTAATAAAGAAGATTTAGTTTGATGAAATTATTGGCCCATACGATTCCTTCATTTTATAAATGCACTTTAGAAAAAAAATTAGAATTGTTTATTGTTTTTAAGAAAAGGAAAGCATATTGGGGATTCACAAAAAAATCTTAAGATATCTAAAGCTAAGTGTCTTAGAGTTGATAAAAATTTAAAAATAAATCTGCTACTTTGATGTCTACCTTAAAGCAGTTCATAATAATGAATAATTAAAAAAATTCAATTTCAATAAATCAATACCATTAGGTTTCCTAGTTGGATTGTTTTTGTTTGAATTATCAATTGTTTCATCTGTTTCATCATACATTGAAGGAGTTTTAATTTCAGAAACTTTAGTTTTTTTCTGATCTGCTTCAGAAAAATATGTTTAATTGATAATGTTGCTTAGATAAAGTTAATTTAAAGATTCATTTGTTTTTTAATTTTGAAAATACTTAGAATGTAAAAAGGTAAAATTTATATTTTAAGATGTTATGAAGCTTAAAATAAAAATTTACTAATACATATAGTTTATATGAAAAATGCTGTTTTAAAACAAATTATACTTTTTTATGTAATCATTCTTAAAAAAAAGCAATATGTTTCAGTGGTAATAAATAATTCAATTTGGAATTAATTTTTTTAAATCCAAATTTATGCTGTGTAATTGCCTTTATTTTATGTTAAAATACTTTAAGTATATAGTGCTAATATTTATTGTAAATTACTTTAAAAACGTTAAGATGTAGTTTTTTTGTATTTGGTAATCTCAATATTAAAAAAATATTATCCTGTTAGTCAGCTAAGAATTTCTAAAATAAGTTAAGGTACATAAAATTTTTTATTGATCAAAAGAAATATTTTTATTAATATAAAATTATCATTTTCAAATGAATAAATACCACTAGGTTTCTTTTTTGGATTGTTTTTATTTGGAAAATCAATTGTTTCCTCTGGTTCATCATATGTTGAAGGACTTTTGTTTTCAGAAATTTTTGTTTTTTTCTGATCTGCTTTGAAGAAAAAAGCTTAATCAATAATCTTACTTAAATGATACAAATGATAAAAGATTTGTTTTCACTTTTTTTTTATTTGCATAAAATTTTCTGGTTAATAAAATAAAAAATTTAAAAAAAATGATAATAAAGAAGATTTAGTTTGCTGAAATTATTGGCTAATATAAATCCTTCATTTTATAAATGCACTTTAGAAAAATAAAATTATAATTGTTTAAAGTTGTTTACAAAAGAAAAGCTTATTGGGGATTCACAAAAAAATCTTAAGATATCTAAAACTAAGTGTCTTAGAGTTGATAAAAATTTAAAAATAAATCTGCTACTTTGATGTCTACCTTAAAGCAGTTCATAATAATGATTAATTAAAAAAATTCAATTTCAATAAATCAATACCATTAGGTTTCCTAGTTGGATTGTTTTTGTTTGAATTATCAATTGTTTCATCTGTTTCATCATACATTGAAGGAGTTTTGTTTTCAGAAACTTTAGTTTTTTTCTGATCTGCTTCAGAAAAATATGTTTAATTGATAATGTTGCTTAGATAAAGTTAATTTAAAGATTCATTTGTTTTTTAATTTTGAAAATACTTAGAATGTAAAAAGGTAAAATTTATATCTTAAGATGTTATGAAGCTTAAAATAAAAATTTACTAATACATATGATTTATATGAAAAATGCTGTTTTAAAACAAATTATACTTTTTTATGTAATCATTCTTAAAAAAAAGCAATATGTTTCAGTGGTAATAAATAATTCAATTTGGAATTAATTTTTTTAAATCCAAATTTATGCTGTGTAATTGCCTTTATTTTATGTTAAAATACTTTAAGTATATAGTGCTAATATTTATTGTAAATTACTTTAAAAACGTTAAGATGTAGTTTTTTTGTATTTGGTAATCTCAATAATAAAAAAATATTATCCTGTTAGTCAGCTAAGAATTTCTAAAATAAGTTAAGGTACATAAAATTTTTTATTGATCAAAAGAAGTATTTTTATTAATATAAAATTATCATTTTCAAATGAATAAATACCACTAGGTTTCTTTTTTGGATTGTTTTTATTTGGAAAATCAATTGTTTCCTCTGGTTCATCATATGTTGAAGGACTTTTGTTTTCAGAAATTTTTTTTTTTTTCTGATCTGCTTTGAAGAAAAAAGCTTAATCAATAATCTTACTTAAATGATACAAATGATAAAAGATTTGTTTTCACTTTTTTTTTATTTGCATAAAATTTTCTGGTTATTAAAATAAAAAATTAAAAAAAAATGATAATAAAGAAGATTTAGTTTGCTGAAATTATTGGCTAATATAAATCCTTCATTTTATAAATGCACTTTAGAAAAATAAAATTATAATTGTTTAAAGTTGTTTACAAAAGAAAAGCTTATTGGGGATTCACAAAAAAATCTTAAGATATCTAAAACTAAGTGTCTTAGAGTTAATAAAAATTTAAAAATAAATCTGCTACTTTGATGTCTACCTTAAAGCAGTTCATAATAATGATTAATTAAAAAAATTCAATTTCAATAAATCAATACCATTAGGTTTCCTAGTTGGATTGTTTTTGTTTGAATTATCAATTGTTTCATCTGTTTCATCATACATTGAAGGAGTTTTGTTTTCAGAAACTTTAGTTTTTTTCTGATCTGCTTCAGAAAAATATGTTTAATTGATAATGTTGCTTAGATAAAGTTAATTTAAAGATTCATTTGTTTTTTAATTTTGAAAATACTTAGAATGTAAAAAGGTAAAATTTATATCTTAAGATGTTATGAAGCTTAAAATAAAAATTTACTAATACATATAGTTTATATGAAAAATGCTGTTTTAAAACAAATTATACTTTTTTATGTAATCATTCTTAAAAAAAAGCAATATGTTTCAGTGGTAATAAATAATTCAATTTGGAATTAATTTTTTTAAATCCAAATTTATGCTGTGTAATTGCCTTTATTTTATGTTAAAATACTTTAAGTATATAGTGCTAATATTTATTGTAAATTACTTTAAAAACGTTAAGATGTAGTTTTTTTGTATTTGGTAATCTCAATAATAAAAAAATATCATCCTGTTAGTCAGCTAAGAATTTCTAAAATAAGTTAAGGTACATAAAATTTTTTATTGATCAAAAGAAGTATTTTTATTAATATAAAATTATCATTTTCAAATGAATAAATACCACTAGGTTTCTTTTTTGGATTGTTTTTATTTGGAAAATCAATTGTTTCCTCTGGTTCATCATATGTTGAAGGAGTTTTGTTTTCAGAAATTTTTGTTTTTTTCTGATCTGCTTTGAAGAAAAAAGCTTAATCAATAATCTTACTTAAATGATACAAATGATAAAAGATTTGTTTTCACTTTTTTTTTATTTGCATAAAATTTTCTGGTTATTAAAATAAAAAATTTAAAAAAAATGATAATAAAGAAGATTTAGTTTGCTGAAATTATTGGCCCAGACGATTCCTTGATTTTAGAAATGCACTTTAGAAAAAAAAATTAGAATTGTTTATTGTTTTTAAGAAAAGGAAAGCATATTGGGGATTCACAAAAAAATCTTAAGATATCTAAAACTAAGTGTCTTAGAGTTGATAAAAATTTAAAAATAAATCTGCTACTTTGATGTCTACCTTAAAGCAGTTCATAATAATGATTAATTAAAAAAATTCAATTTCAATAAATCAATACCATTAGGTTTCCTAGTTGGATTGTTTTTGTTTGAATTATCAATTGTTTCATCTGTTTCATCATACATTGAAGGAGTTTTGTTTTCAGAAACTTTAGTTTTTTTCTGATCTGCTTCAGAAAAATATGTTTAATTGATAATGTTGCTTAGATAAAGTTAATTTAAAGATTCATTTGTTTTTTAATTTTGAAAATACTTAGAATGTAAAAAGGTAAAATTTATATCTTAAGATGTTATGAAGCTTAAAATAAAAATTTACTAATACATATAGTTTATATGAAAAATGCTGTTTTAAAACAAATTATACTTTTTTATGTAATCATTCTTAAAAAAAAGCAATATGTTTCAGTGGTAATAAATAATCCAATTTGGAATTAATTTTTAAAATCCAAATTTATGCTGTGTATTTGCCTTTATTTTATGTTAAAATACTTTAAGTATATAGTGCTAATATTTATTGTAAATTACTTTAAAAACGTTAAGATGTAGTTTTTTTGTATTTGGTAATCTCAATATTAAAAAAATATTATCCTGTTAGTCAGCTAAGAATTTCTAAAATAAGTTAAGGTACATAAAATTTTTTATTGATCAAAAGAAATATTTTTATTAATATAAAATTATACTTTTCAAATGAATAAATACCACAAGGTTTCTTTTTTGGATTGTTTTTATTTGGAAAATCAATTGTTTCCTCTGGTTCATCATATGTTGAAGGAGTTTTGTTTTCAGAAATTTTTTTTTTTTTCTGATCTACTTTGAAGAAAAAAGCTTTATCAATAATCTTACTTAAATGATACAATGATAAAAGATTTGTTTTCACTTTTTTTTTTTTTTTACAAATTTTTCTTGTTATAAAAATCAAAAATATAAAAATATGATAATAAAGAAGATTTAGTTTGCTGAAATTATTGGCCCATACGATTCCTTCATTTTATAAATGCACTTTAGAAAAAAAAATTAGAATTGTTTATTATTTTTAAGAAAAGGAAAGCATATTGGGGATTCACAAAAAAATCTTAAGATATCTAAAACTAAGTGTCTTAGAGTTGATAAAAATTTAAAAAAAAATCTGCTACTCTGATGTCTACCTTAAAGCAGTTCATAATAATGATTAATTAAAAAAATTCAATTTCAATAAATCAATACCATTAGGTTTCCTAGTTGGATTGTTTTTGTTTGAATTATCAATTGTTTCATCTGTTTCATCATACATTGAAGGAGTTTTGTTTTCAGAAACTTTAGTTTTTTTCTGATCTGCTTCAGAAAAATATGTTTAATTGATAATGTTGCTTAGATAAAGTTAATTTAAAGATTCATTTGTTTTTTAATTTTGAAAATACTTAGAATGTAAAAAGGTAAAATTTATATTTTAAGATGTTATGAAGCTTAAAATAAAAATTTACTAATACATATAGTTTATATGAAAAATGCTGTTTTAAAACAAATTATACTTTTTTATGTAATCATTCTTAAAAAAAAGCAATATGTTTCAGTGGTAATAAATAATTCAATTTGGAATTAATTTTTTTAAATCCAAATTTATGCTGTGTATTTGCCTTTATTTTATGTTAAAATACTTTAAGTATATAGTGCTAATAATTATTGTAAAATACTTTAAAAACGTTAAGATGTAGTTTTTTTGTATTTGGTAATCTTAATATTAAAAAAATATTATCCTGTTAGTCAGCTAAGAATTTCTAAAATAAGTTAAGGTACATAAAATTTTTTATTGATCAAAAGAAATATTTTTATTAATATAAAATTATACTTTTCAAATGAATAAATACCACTAGGTTTCTTTTTTGGATTGTTTTTATTTGGAAAATCAATTGTTTCCTCTGGTTCATCATATGTTGAAGGAGTTTTGTTTTCAGAAATTTTTGTTTTTTTCTGATCTGCTTTGAAGAAAAAAGCTTTATCAATAATCTTACTTAAATGATACAATAATAAAAGATTTGTTTTCAATTTTTTTTTTTTTTTACAAATTTTTCTTGTTATAAAAATCAAAAATATAAAAAAATGATAATAAAGAAGATTTAGTTTGCTGAAATTATTGGCCCATACGATTCCATGATTTTAGAAATGCACTTTAGAAAAAAAAATTAGAATTGTTTATTGTTTTTAAGAAAAGGAAAGCATATTGGGGATTCACAAAAAAATCTTAAGATATCTAAAACTAAGTGTCTTAGAGTTGATAAAAATTTAAAAATAAATCTGCTACTCTGATGTCTACCTTAAAGCAGTTCATAATAATGATTAATTAAAAAAATTCAATTTCAATAAATCAATACCATTAGGTTTCCTAGTTGGATTGTTTTTGTTTGAATTATCAATTGTTTCATCTGTTTCATCATACATTGAAGGAGTTTTGTTTTCAGAAACTTTAGTTTTTTTCTGATCTGCTTCAGAAAAATATGTTTAATTGATAATGTTGCTTAGATAAAGTTAATTTAAAGATTCATTTGTTTTTTAATTTTGAAAATACTTAGAATGTAAAAAGGTAAAATTTATATTTTAAGATGTTATGAAGCTTAAAATAAAAATTTACTAATACATATAGTTTATATGAAAAATGCTGTTTTAAAACAAATTATACTTTTTTATGTAATCATTCTTAAAAAAAAGCAATATGTTTCAGTGGTAATAAATAATTCAATTTGGAATTAATTTTTTTAAATCCAAATTTATGCTGTGTATTTGCCTTTATTTTATGTTAAAATACTTTAAGTATATAGTGCTAATATTTATTGTAAATTACTTTAAAAACGTTAAGATGTAGTTTTTTTGTATTTGGTAATCTCAATAATAAAAAAATATTATCCTGTTAGTCAGCTAAGAATTTCTAAAATAAGTTAAGGTACATAAAATTTTTTATTGATCAAAAGAAATATTTTTATTAATATAAAATTATACTTTTCAAATGAATAAATACCACTAGGTTTCTTTTTTGGATTGTTTTTATTTGGAAAATCAATTGTTTCCTCTGGTTCATCATATGTTGAAGGAGTTTTGTTTTCAGAAATTTTTTTTTTTTTCTGATCTACTTTGAAGAATAAAGCTTTATCAATAATCTTACTTAAATGATACAATGATAAAAGATTTGTTTTCACTTTTTTTTTTTTTTTACAAATTTTTCTTGTTATAAAAATCAAAAATATAAAAATATGATAATAAAGAAGATTTAGTTTGCTGAAATTATTGGCCCATACGATTCCTTCATTTTATAAATGCACTTTAGAAAAAAAAATTAGAATTGTTTATTATTTTTAAGAAAAGGAAAGCATATTGGGGATTCACAAAAAAATCTTAAGATATCTAAAACTAAGTGTCTTAGAGTTGATAAAAATTTAAAAATAAATCTGCTACTTTGATGTCTACCTTAAAGCAGTTCATAATAATGATTAATTAAAAAAATTCAATTTCAATAAATCAATACCATTAGGTTTCCTAGTTGGATTGTTTTTGTTTGAATTATCAATTGTTTCATCTGTTTCATCATACATTGAAGGAGTTTTGTTTTCAGAAACTTTAGTTTTTTTCTGATCTGCTTCAGAAAAATATGTTTAATTGATAATGTTGCTTAGATAAAGTTAATTTAAAGATTAAATTTTTTTTTTTATTTTGAAAATACTTAGAATGTAAAAAGGTAAAATTTATATTTTAAGACGTTATGAAGTTTAAAATAAAAATTAACTAACACATACAGTTTATATGAAAAATGCTGTTTTAAAACAAATAAACTTTTTTATGTAATCATTCTTAACAAAAAAGAAAGCAATATGTTTTAGTGGTAATAAATAATCCACTTTGAAATTTAATTTTTTTAAATCCAAATTTATGCTGTATATTTGGCTTGATTGTATATTAAAATACTATAAGTATATAGTGCTAATAATTATTGCAAATTACTTTTAAAATTTTAAGATACAGAAAATATTTTTTTTTATAGTTTTATTGTGTTTGGCAATCAAAATTTAAAAAAATATTATCCTGTTAGTCGGCAAAGAATTTCTAAAATAAGTTAAGGTGCATATAATTTTTTATTGATTAAAAGAAACGTTTGTATTAATATAAAATTATACTTTTCAAATGAATAAATACCACTAGGTTTCTTTTTTAGATTGTTTTTATTTGAAAAATCTATTGTTTCCTCTGGTTCATCATATGTTGAAGGACTTTTGTTTTCAGCAATTTTTGTTTTTTTCTGATCTGCTTTGAAGAAAAAAGCTTAATCAATAATCTTACTTAAATGATACAAATGATAAAAGATTTGTTTTCACTTTTTTTTTATTTGCATAAAGATTTCTGGTTATTAAAATAAAAAATTTAAAAAAAATGATAATAAAGAAGATTTAGTTTGCTGAAACTATTGGCTAATATAAATCCTTCATTTTATAAATGCACTTTAGAAAAATAAAATTATAATTGTTTAAAGTTGTTTACAAAAGAAAAGCTTATTGGGCATTCACACAAAAAATCTTAAGATATCTAAAACTTAGTGTTTTAGATTTGATAAAAATAAAAAAATAAATCTCCTACTTTGATGTCTACCTTAAAGAAGTTCATAATAATAATTATTAAAAAATTCAATTTCAATAAATCAATACCATTAGTTTTCCTAGTTGGATTGTATTCATTTGGATAATCAATTGTTTCATCTGTTTCATCATACATTGAAGGAGTTTTGTTTTCAGAAACTTTAGTTTTTTTCTGATCTGCTTCAGAGAAATATGTTGATTTGATAATGTTGCTTAGATAAAGTCAATTTAAAGATTAAATTTTTTTTTTTATTTTGAAAATACTTAGAATGTAAAAAGGTAAAATTTATATTTTAAGACGTTATGAAGTTTAAAATAAAAATTAACTAACACATACAGTTTATATGAAAAATGCTGTTTTAAAACAAATAAACTTTTTTATGTAATCATTCTTAACAAAAAAGAAAGCAATATGTTTTAGTGGTAATAAATAATCCACTTTGAAATTTAATTTTTTTAAATCCAAATTTATGCTGTATATTTGGCTTGATTGTATATTAAAATACTATAAGTATATAGTGCTAATAATTATTGCAAATTACTTTTAAAATTTTAAGATACAGAAAATATTTTTTTTTATAGTTTTATTGTGTTTGGCAATCAAAATTTTAAAAAATATTATCCTGTTAGTCAGCTAAGAATTTCTAAAACAAGTTAAGGTGCATATAATTTTTTATTGATTAAAAGAAACGTTTGTATTAATATAAAATTATACTTTTCAAATGAATAAATACCACTAGGTTTCTTTTTTAGATTGTTTTTATTTGAAAAATCTATTGTTTCCTCTGGTTCATCATATGTTGAAGGACTTTTGTTTTCAGAAATTTTTGTTTTTTTCTGATCTGCTTTGAAGAAAAAAGCTTAATCAATAATCTTACTTAAATGATACAAATGATAAAAAATTTGTTTTCACTTTTTTTTTATTTGCATAAAATTTTCTGGTTATTAAAATAAAAAATAAAAAAAAAATGATAATAAAGAAGATTTAGTTTGCTGAAACTATTGGCTAATATAAATCCTTCATTTTATAAATGCACTTTAGAAAAATAAAATTATAATTGTTTAAAGTTGTTTACAAAAGAAAAGCTTATTGGGCATTCACACAAAAAATCTTAAGATATCTAAAACTTAGTGTTTTAGATTTGATAAAAATAAAAAAATAAATCTCCTACTTTGATGTCTACCTTAAAGAAGTTCATAATAATAATTATTAAAAAATTCAATTTCAATAAATCAATACCATTAGTTTTCCTAGTTGGATTGTATTCATTTGGATAATCAATTGTTTCATCTGTTTTATCATACATTGAAGGAGTTTTGTTTTCAGAAACTTTAGTTTTTTTCTGATCTGCTTCAGAGAAATATGTTGATTTGATAATGTTGCTTAGATAAAGTCAATTTACAGATTAAATTTTTATTTTTATTTTGAAAATACTTAGAATGTAAAAAGGTAAAATTTATATTTTAAGACGTTATGAAGTTTAAAATAAAAATTAACTAACATATACAGTTTATATGAAAAATGCTGTTTTAAAACAAATAAACTTTTTATGTAATCATTCTTAACAAAAAAGAAAGCAATATGTTTTAGTGGTAATAAATAATCCACTTTGAAATTTAATTTTTTAAAATCCAAATTTATGCTGTATATTTGGCTTGATTGTATATTAAAATACTATAAGTATATAGTGCTAATATTTATTGCAAATTACTTTTAAAATTTTGAGATACAGAAAATATTTTTTTTTATAGTTTTATTGTGTTTGGCAATCTAAATTTAAAAAAATATTATCCTGTTAGTCAGCAAAGAATTTCTAAAATAAGTTAAGGTGCATATAATTTTTTATTGATTAAAAGAAACGTTTGTATTAATATAAAATTATACTTTTCAAATGAATAAATACCACTAGGTTTCTTTTTTAGATTGTTTTTATTTGAAAAATCTATTGTTTCCTCTGGTTCATCATATGTTGAAGGACTTTTGTTTTCAGAAATTTTTGTTTTTTTCTGATCTGCTTTGAAGAAAAAAGCTTAATCAATAATCTTACTTAAATGATACAAATAATAAAAAATTTGTTTTCACTTTTTTTTTATTTGCATAAAAGTTTCTGGTTATTAAAATAAAAAATTAAAAAAAAATGATAATAAAGAAGATTTAGTTTGCTGAAACTATTGGCTAATATAAATCCTTCATTTTATAAATGCACTTTAGAAAAATAAAATTATAATTGTTTAAAGTTGTTTACAAAAGAAAAGCTTATTGGGCATTCACACAAAAAATCTTAAGATATCTAAAACTTAGTGTTTTAGATTTGATAAAAATAAAAAAATAAATCTCCTACTTTGATGTCTACCTTAAAGAAGTTCATAATAATAATTATTAAAAAATTCAATTTCAATAAATCAATACCATTAGTTTTCCTAGTTGGATTGTATTCATTTGGATAATCAATTGTTTCATCTGTTTCATCATACATTGAAGGAGTTTTGTTTTCAGAAACTTTAGTTTTTTTCTGATCTGCTTCAGAGAAATATGTTGATTTGATAATGTTGCTTAGATAAAGTCAATTTACAGATTAAATTTTTTTTTTTATTTTGAAAATACTTAGAATGTAAAAAGGTAAAATTTATATTTTAAGACGTTATGAAGTTTAAAATAAAAATTAACTAACACATACAGTTTATATGAAAAATACTGTTTTAAAACAAATAAACTTTTTTATGTAATCATTCTTAACAAAAAAGAAAGCAATATGTTTTAGTGGTAATAAATAATCCACTTTGAAATTTAATTTTTTAAAATCCAAATTTATGCTGTATATTTGGCTTGATTGTATATTAAAATACTATAAGTATATAGTGCTAATATTTATTGCAAAAAAAAAAATTACTTTTAAAATTTTAAGATACAGAAAATATTTTTTTTTATAGTTTTATTGTGTTTGGCAATCTAAATTTAAAAAAATATTATCCTGTTAGTCAGCAAAGAATTTCTAAAATAAGTTAAGGTGCATATAATTTTTTATTGATTAAAAGAAACTTTTGTATTAATATAAAATTATACTTTTCAAATGAATAAATACCACTAGGTTTCTTTTTTAGATTGTTTTTATTTGAAAAATCTATTGTTTCCTCTGGTTCATCATATGTTGAAGGACTTTTGTTTTCAGAAATTTTTGTTTTTTTCTGATCTGCTTTGAAGAAAAAAGCTTAATCAATAATCTTACTTAAATGATACAAATGATAAAAGATTTGTTTTCACTTTTTTTTTATTTGCATAAAAGTTTCTGGTTATTAAAATAAAAAATTAAAAAAAAATGATAATAAAGAAGATTTAGTTTGCTGAAACTATTGGCTAATATAAATCCTTCATTTTATAAATGCACTTTAGAAAAATAAAATTATAATTGTTTAAAGTTGTTTACAAAAGAAAAGCTTATTGGGCATTCACACAAAAAATCTTAAGATATCTAAAACTTAGTGTTTTAGATTTGATAAAAATAAAAAAATAAATCTCCTACTTTGATGTCTACCTTAAAGAAGTTCATAATAATTATTATTAAAAAATTCAATTTCAATAAATCAATACCATTAGTTTTCCTAGTTGGATTGTATTCATTTGGATAATCAATTGTTTCATCTGTTTCATCATACATTGAAGGAGTTTTGTTTTCAGAAACTTTAGTTTTTTTCTGATCTGCTTCAGAGAAATATGTTGATTTGATAATGTTGCTTAGATAAAGTCAATTTACAGATTAAATTTTTTTTTTTATTTTGAAAATACTTAGAATGTAAAAAGGTAAAATTTATATTTTAAGACGTTATGAAGTTTAAAATAAAAATTAACTAACACATACAGTTTATATGAAAAATACTGTTTTAAAACAAATAAACTTTTTTATGTAATCATTCTTAACAAAAAAGAAAGCAATATGTTTTAGTGGTAATAAATAATCCACTTTGAAATTTAATTTTTTTAAATCCAAATTTATGCTGTATATTTGGCTTGATTGTATATTAAAATACTATAAGTATATAGTGCTAATATTTATTGCAAAAAAAAAAATTACTTTTAAAATTTTAAGATACAGAAAATATTTTTTTTTATAGTTTTATTGTGTTTGGCAATCTAAATTTAAAAAAATATTATCCTGTTAGTCAGCAAAGAATTTCTAAAATAAGTTAAGGTGCATATAATTTTTTATTGATTAAAAGAAACTTTTGTATTAATATAAAATTATACTTTTCAAATGAATAAATACCACTAGGTTTCTTTTTTAGATTGTTTTTATTTGAAAAATCTATTGTTTCCTCTGGTTCATCATATGTTGAAGGACTTTTGTTTTCAGAAATTTTTGTTTTTTTCTGATCTGCTTTGAAGAAAAAAGCTTAATCAATAATCTTACTTAAATGATACAAATGATAAAAGATTTGTTTTCACTTTTTTTTTATTTGCATAAAGATTTCTGGTTATTAAAATAAAAAATTTAAAAAAAATGATAATAAAGAAGATTTAGTTTGCTGAAACTATTGGCTAATATAATCCTTCATTTTATAAATGCACTTTAGAAAAATAAAATTATAATTGTTTAAAGTTGTTTACAAAAGAAAAGCTTATTGGGCATTCACACAAAAAATCTTAAGATATCTAAAACTTAGTGTTTTAGATTTGATAAAAATAAAAAAATAAATCTCCTACTTTGATGTCTACCTTAAAGAAGTTCATAATAATAATTATTAAAAAATTCAATTTCAATAAATCAATACCATTAGTTTTCCTAGTTGGATTGTATTCATTTGGATAATCAATTGTTTCATCTGTTTCATCATACATTGAAGGAGTTTTGTTTTCAGAAACTTTAGTTTTTTTCTGATCTGCTTCAGAGAAATATGTTGATTTGATAATGTTGCTTAGATAAAGTCAATTTAAAGATTAAATTTTTTTTTTTATTTTGAAAATACTTAGAATGTAAAAAGGTAAAATTTATATTTTAAGACGTTATGAAGTTTAAAATAAAAATTAACTAACACATACAGTTTATATGAAAAATGCTGTTTTAAAACAAATAAACTTTTTTATGTAATCATTCTTAACAAAAAAGAAAGCAATATGTTTTAGTGGTAATAAATAATCCACTTTGAAATTTAATTTTTTTAAATCCAAATTTATGCTGTATATTTGGCTTGATTGTATATTAAAATACTATAAGTATATAGTGCTAATAATTATTGCAAATTACTTTTAAAATTTTAAGATACAGAAAATATTTTTTTTTATAGTTTTATTGTGTTTGGCAATCAAAATTTAAAAAAATATTATCCTGTTAGTCGGCAAAGAATTTCTAAAATAAGTTAAGGTGCATATAATTTTTTATTGATTAAAAGAAACGTTTGTATTAATATAAAATTATACTTTTCAAATGAATAAATACCACTAGGTTTCTTTTTTAGATTGTTTTTATTTGAAAAATCTATTGTTTCCTCTGGTTCATCATATGTTGAAGGACTTTTGTTTTCAGCAATTTTTGTTTTTTTCTGATCTGCTTTGAAGAAAAAAGCTTAATCAATAATCTTACTTAAATGATACAAATGATAAAAGATTTGTTTTCACTTTTTTTTTATTTGCATAAAGATTTCTGGTTATTAAAATAAAAAATTTAAAAAAAATGATAATAAAGAAGATTTAGTTTGCTGAAACTATTGGCTAATATAAATCCTTCATTTTATAAATGCACTTTAGAAAAATAAAATTATAATTGTTTAAAGTTGTTTACAAAAGAAAAGCTTATTGGGCATTCACACAAAAAATCTTAAGATATCTAAAACTTAGTGTTTTAGATTTGATAAAAATAAAAAAATAAATCTCCTACTTTGATGTCTACCTTAAAGAAGTTCATAATAATAATTATTAAAAAATTAAATTTCAATAAATCAATACCATTAGTTTTCCTAGTTGGATTGTATTCATTTGGATAATCAATTGTTTCATCTGTTTCATCATACATTGAAGGAGTTTTGTTTTCAGAAACTTTAGTTTTTTTCTGATCTGCTTCAGAGAAATATGTTGATTTGATAATGTTGCTTAGATAAAGTCAATTTAAAGATTAAATTTTTTTTTTTATTTTGAAAATACTTAGAATGTAAAAAGGTAAAATTTATATTTTAAGACGTTATGAAGTTTAAAATAAAAATTAACTAACACATACAGTTTATATGAAAAATGCTGTTTTAAAACAAATAAACTTTTTTATGTAATCATTCTTAACAAAAAAGAAAGCAATATGTTTTAGTGGTAATAAATAATCCACTTTGAAATTTAATTTTTTTAAATCCAAATTTATGCTGTATATTTGGCTTGATTGTATATTAAAATACTATAAGTATATAGTGCTAATAATTATTGCAAATTACTTTTAAAATTTTAAGATACAGAAAATATTTTTTTTTATAGTTTTATTGTGTTTGGCAATCAAAATTTTAAAAAATATTATCCTGTTAGTCAGCTAAGAATTTCTAAAACAAGTTAAGGTGCATATAATTTTTTATTGATTAAAAGAAACGTTTGTATTAATATAAAATTATACTTTTCAAATGAATAAATACCACTAGGTTTCTTTTTTAGATTGTTTTTATTTGAAAAATCTATTGTTTCCTCTGGTTCATCATATGTTGAAGGACTTTTGTTTTCAGAAATTTTTTTTTTTTTCTGATCTGCTTTGAAGAAAAAAGCTTAATCAATAATCTTACTTAAATGATACAAATGATAAAAGATTTGTTTTCACTTTTTTTTTATTTGCATAAAGATTTCTGGTTATTAAAATAAAAAATTTAAAAAAAATGATAATAAAGAAGATTTAGTTTGCTGAAACTATTGGCTAATATAAATCCTTCATTTTATAAATGCACTTTAGAAAAATAAAATTATAATTGTTTAAAGTTGTTTACAAAAGAAAAACTTATTGGGCATTCACAAAAAAAATTTTAAGATATCTAAAACTTAGTGTTTTAGATTTGATAAAAATAAAAAAATAAATCTCCTACTTTGATGTCTACCTTAAAGAAGTTCATAATAATAATTATTAAAAAATTCAATTTCAATAAATCAATACCATTAGTTTTCCTAGTTGGATTGTATTCATTTGGATAATCAATTGTTTCATCTGTTTCATCATACATTGAAGGAGTTTTGTTTTCAGAAACTTTAGTTTTTTTCTGATCTGCTTCAGAGAAATATGTTGATTTGATAATGTTGCTTAGATAAAGTCAATTTAAAGATTAAATTTTTTTTTTTATTTTGAAAATACTTAGAATGTAAAAAGGTAAAATTTATATTTTAAGACGTTATGAAGTTTAAAATAAAAATTAACTAACACATACAGTTTATATGAAAAATGCTGTTTTAAAACAAATAAACTTTTTTATGTAATCATTCTTAACAAAAAAGAAAGCAATATGTTTTAGTGGTAATAAATAATCCACTTTGAAATTTAATTTTTTTAAATCCAAATTTATGCTGTATATTTGGCTTGATTGTATATTAAAATACTATAAGTATATAGTGCTAATAATTATTGCAAATTACTTTTAAAATTTTAAGATACAGAAAATATTTTTTTTTATAGTTTTATTGTGTTTAACAATCAAAATTTAAAAAAATATTATCCTGTTAGTCGGCAAAGAATTTCTAAAATAAGTTAAGGTGCATATAATTTTTTATTGATTAAAAGAAACGTTTGTATTAATATAAAATTATACTTTTCAAATGAATAAATACCACTAGGTTTCTTTTTTAGATTGTTTTTATTTGAAAAATCTATTGTTTCCTCTGGTTCATCATATGTTGAAGGACTTTTGTTTTCAGAAATTTTTGTTTTTTTCTGATCTGCTTTAAAGAAAAAAGCTTAATCAATAATCTTACTTAAATGATACAAATGATAAAAGATTTGTTTTCACTTTTTTTTTATTTGCATAAAGATTTCTGGTTATTAAAATAAAAAATTTAAAAAAAATGATAATAAAGAAGATTTAGTTTGCTGAAACTATTGGCTAATATAAATCCTTCATTTTATAAATGCACTTTAGAAAAATAAAATTATAATTGTTTAAAGTTGTTTACAAAAGAAAAGCTTATTGGGCATTCACACAAAAAATCTTAAGATATCTAAAACTTAGTGTTTTAGATTTGATAAAAATAAAAAAATAAATCTCCTACTTTGATGTCTACCTTAAAGAAGTTCATAATAATAATTATTAAAAAATTCAATTTCAATAAATCAATACCATTAGTTTTCCTAGTTGGATTGTATTCATTTGGATAATCAATTGTTTCATCTGTTTCATCATACATTGAAGGAGTTTTGTTTTCAGAAACTTTAGTTTTTTTCTGATCTGCTTCAGAGAAATATGTTGATTTGATAATGTTGCTTAGATAAAGTCAATTTAAAGATTAAATTTTTTTTTTTATTTTGAAAATACTTAGAATGTAAAAAGGTAAAATTTATATTTTAAGACGTTATGAAGTTTAAAATAAAAATTAACTAACACATACAGTTTATATGAAAAATGCTGTTTTAAAACAAATAAACTTTTTTATGTAATCATTCTTAACAAAAAAGAAAGCAATATGTTTTAGTGGTAATAAATAATCCACTTTGAAATTTAATTTTTTTAAATCCAAATTTATGCTGTATATTTGGCTTGATTGTATATTAAAATACTATAAGTATATAGTGCTAATAATTATTGCAAATTACTTTTAAAATTTTAAGATACAGAAAATATTTTTTTTTATAGTTTTATTGTGTTTGGCAATCAAAATTTTAAAAAATATTATCCTGTTAGTCAGCTAAGAATTTCTAAAACAAGTTAAGGTGCATATAATTTTTTATTGATTAAAAGAAACGTTTGTATTAATATAAAATTATACTTTTCAAATGAATAAATACCACTAGGTTTCTTTTTTAGATTGTTTTTATTTGAAAAATCTATTGTTTCCTCTGGTTCATCATATGTTGAAGGACTTTTGTTTTCAGAAATTTTTTTTTTTTTCTGATCTGCTTTGAAGAAAAAAGCTTAATCAATAATCTTACTTAAATGATACAAATGATAAAAGATTTGTTTTCACTTTTTTTTTATTTGCATAAAGATTTCTGGTTATTAAAATAAAAATTTAAAAAAAAATGATAATAAAAATGATTTAGTTTGCTGAAACTATTGGCTAATATAAATCCTTCATTTTATAAATGCACTTTAGAAAAATAAAATTATAATTGTTTAAAGTTGTTTACAAAAGAAAAGCTTATTGGGCATTCACACAAAAAATCTTAAGATATCTAAAACTTAGTGTTTTAGATTTGATAAAAATAAAAAAATAAATCTCCTACTTTGATGTCTACCTTAAAGAAGTTCATAATAATAATTATTAAAAAATTCAATTTCAATAAATCAATACCATTAGTTTTCCTAGTTGGATTGTATTCATTTGGATAATCAATTGTTTCATCTGTTTCATCATACATTGAAGGAGTTTTGTTTTCAGAAACTTTAGTTTTTTTCTGATCTGCTTCAGAGAAATATGTTGATTTGATAATGTTGCTTAGATAAAGTCAATTTAAAGATTAAATTTTTTTTTTTATTTTGAAAATACTTAGAATGTAAAAAGGTAAAATTTATATTTTAAGACGTTATGAAGTTTAAAATAAAAATTAACTAACACATACAGTTTATATGAAAAATGCTGTTTTAAAACAAATAAACTTTTTTATGTAATCATTCTTAACAAAAAAGAAAGCAATATGTTTTAGTGGTAATAAATAATCCACTTTGAAATTTAATTTTTTTAAATCCAAATTTATGCTGTATATTTGGCTTGATTGTATATTAAAATACTATAAGTATATAGTGCTAATAATTATTGCAAATTACTTTTAAAATTTTAAGATACAGAAAATATTTTTTTTTATAGTTTTATTGTGTTTGGCAATCAAAATTTAAAAAAATATTATCCTGTTAGTCGGCAAAGAATTTCTAAAATAAGTTAAGGTGCATATAATTTTTTATTGATTAAAAGAAACGTTTGTATTAATATAAAATTATACTTTTCAAATGAATAAATACCACTAGGTTTCTTTTTTAGATTGTTTTTATTTGAAAAATCTATTGTTTCCTCTGGTTCATCATATGTTGAAGGACTTTTGTTTTCAGAAATTTTTGTTTTTTTCTGATCTGCTTTGAAGAAAAAAGCTTAATCAATAATCTTACTTAAATGATACAAATGATAAAAGATTTGTTTTCACTTTTTTTTTATTTGCATAAAGATTTCTGGTTATTAAAATAAAAAATTTAAAAAAAATGATAATAAAGAAGATTTAGTTTGCTGAAACTATTGGCTAATATAAATCCTTCATTTTATAAATGCACTTTAGAAAAATAAAATTATAATTGTTTAAAGTTGTTTACAAAAGAAAAGCTTATTGGGCATTCACACAAAAAATCTTAAGATATCTAAAACTTAGTGTTTTAGATTTGATAAAAATAAAAAAATAAATCTCCTACTTTGATGTCTACCTTAAAGAAGTTCATAATAATAATTATTAAAAAATTAAATTTCAATAAATCAATACCATTAGTTTTCCTAGTTGGATTGTATTCATTTGGATAATCAATTGTTTCATCTGTTTCATCATACATTGAAGGAGTTTTGTTTTCAGAAACTTTAGTTTTTTTCTGATCTGCTTCAGAGAAATATGTTGATTTGATAATGTTGCTTAGATAAAGTCAATTTAAAGATTAAATTTTTTTTTTTATTTTGAAAATACTTAGAATGTAAAAAGGTAAAATTTATATTTTAAGACGTTATGAAGTTTAAAATAAAAATTAACTAACACATACAGTTTATATGAAAAATGCTGTTTTAAAACAAATAAACTTTTTTATGTAATCATTCTTAACAAAAAAGAAAGCAATATGTTTTAGTGGTAATAAATAATCCACTTTGAAATTTAATTTTTTTAAATCCAAATTTATGCTGTATATTTGGCTTGATTGTATATTAAAATACTATAAGTATATAGTGCTAATAATTATTGCAAATTACTTTTAAAATTTTAAGATACAGAAAATATTTTTTTTTATAGTTTTATTGTGTTTGGCAATCAAAATTTTAAAAAATATTATCCTGTTAGTCAGCTAAGAATTTCTAAAACAAGTTAAGGTGCATATAATTTTTTATTGATTAAAAGAAACGTTTGTATTAATATAAAATTATACTTTTCAAATGAATAAATACCACTAGGTTTCTTTTTTAGATTGTTTTTATTTGAAAAATCTATTGTTTCCTCTGGTTCATCATATGTTGAAGGACTTTTGTTTTCAGAAATTTTTGTTTTTTTCTGATCTGCTTTGAAGAAAAAAGCTTAATCAATAGTCTTACTTAAATGATACAAATGATAAAAAATTTGTTTTCACTTTTTTTTTATTTGCATAAAAGTTTCTGGTTATTAAAATAAAAAATAAAAAAAAAATGATAATAAAGAAGATTTAGTTTGCTGAAACTATTGGCTAATATAAATCCTTCATTTTATAAATGCACTTTAGAAAAATAAAATTATAATTGTTTAAAGTTGTTTACAAAAGAAAAGCTTATTGGGCATTCACACAAAAAATCTTAAGATATCTAAAACTTAGTGTTTTAGATTTGATAAAAATAAAAAAATAAATCTCCTACTTTGATGTCTACCTTAAAGAAGTTCATAATAATAATTATTAAAAAATTCAATTTCAATAAATCAATACCATTAGTTTTCCTAGTTGGATTGTATTCATTTGGATAATCAATTGTTTCATCTGTTTCATCATACATTGAAGGAGTTTTGTTTTCAGAAACTTTAGTTTTTTTCTGATCTGCTTCAGAGAAATATGTTGATTTGATAATGTTGCTTAGATAAAGTCAATTTACAGATTAAATTTTTATTTTTATTTTGAAAATACTTAGAATGTAAAAAGGTAAAATTTATATTTTAAGACGTTATGAAGTTTAAAATAAAAATTAACTAACATATACAGTTTATATGAAAAATGCTGTTTTAAAACAAATAAACTTTTTATGTAATCATTCTTAACAAAAAAGAAAGCAATATGTTTTAGTGGTAATAAATAATCCACTTTGAAATTTAATTTTTTAAAATCCAAATTTATGCTGTATATTTGGCTTGATTGTATATTAAAATACTATAAGTATATAGTGCTAATATTTATTGCAAATTACTTTTAAAATTTTGAGATACAGAAAATATTTTTTTTTATAGTTTTATTGTGTTTGGCAATCTAAATTTAAAAAAATATTATCCTGTTAGTCAGCAAAGAATTTCTAAAATAAGTTAAGGTGCATATAATTTTTTATTGATTAAAAGAAACGTTTGTATTAATATAAAATTATACTTTTCAAATGAATAAATACCACTAGGTTTCTTTTTTAGATTGTTTTTATTTGAAAAATCTATTGTTTCCTCTGGTTCATCATATGTTGAAGGACTTTTGTTTTCAGAAATTTTTGTTTTTTTCTGATCTGCTTTGAAGAAAAAAGCTTAATCAATAATCTTACTTAAATGATACAAATAATAAAAAATTTGTTTTCACTTTTTTTTTATTTGCATAAAAGTTTCTGGTTATTAAAATAAAAAATTAAAAAAAAATGATAATAAAGAAGATTTAGTTTGCTGAAACTATTGGCTAATATAAATCCTTCATTTTATAAATGCACTTTAGAAAAATAAAATTATAATTGTTTAAAGTTGTTTACAAAAGAAAAGCTTATTGGGCATTCACACAAAAAATCTTAAGATATCTAAAACTTAGTGTTTTAGATTTGATAAAAATAAAAAAATAAATCTCCTACTTTGATGTCTACCTTAAAGAAGTTCATAATAATAATTATTAAAAAATTCAATTTCAATAAATCAATACCATTAGTTTTCCTAGTTGGATTGTATTCATTTGGATAATCAATTGTTTCATCTGTTTCATCATACATTGAAGGAGTTTTGTTTTCAGAAACTTTAGTTTTTTTCTGATCTGCTTCAGAGAAATATGTTGATTTGATAATGTTGCTTAGATAAAGTCAATTTACAGATTAAATTTTTTTTTTTATTTTGAAAATACTTAGAATGTAAAAAGGTAAAATTTATATTTTAAGACGTTATGAAGTTTAAAATAAAAATTAACTAACACATACAGTTTATATGAAAAATACTGTTTTAAAACAAATAAACTTTTTTATGTAATCATTCTTAACAAAAAAGAAAGCAATATGTTTTAGTGGTAATAAATAATCCACTTTGAAATTTAATTTTTTAAAATCCAAATTTATGCTGTATATTTGGCTTGATTGTATATTAAAATACTATAAGTATATAGTGCTAATATTTATTGCAAAAAAAAAAATTACTTTTAAAATTTTAAGATACAGAAAATATTTTTTTTTATAGTTTTATTGTGTTTGGCAATCTAAATTTAAAAAAATATTATCCTGTTAGTCAGCAAAGAATTTCTAAAATAAGTTAAGGTGCATATAATTTTTTATTGATTAAAAGAAACTTTTGTATTAATATAAAATTATACTTTTCAAATGAATAAATACCACTAGGTTTCTTTTTTAGATTGTTTTTATTTGAAAAATCTATTGTTTCCTCTGGTTCATCATATGTTGAAGGACTTTTGTTTTCAGAAATTTTTTTTTTTTTCTGATCTGCTTTGAAGAAAAAAGCTTAATCAATAATCTTACTTAAATGATACAAATGATAAAAGATTTGTTTTCACTTTTTTTTTATTTGCATAAAGATTTCTGGTTATTAAAATAAAAAATTTAAAAAAAATGATAATAAAGAAGATTTAGTTTGCTGAAACTATTGGCTAATATAATCCTTCATTTTATAAATGCACTTTAGAAAAATAAAATTATAATTGTTTAAAGTTGTTTACAAAAGAAAAGCTTATTGGGCATTCACACAAAAAATCTTAAGATATCTAAAACTTAGTGTTTTAGATTTGATAAAAATAAAAAAATAAATCTCCTACTTTGATGTCTACCTTAAAGAAGTTCATAATAATAATTATTAAAAAATTCAATTTCAATAAATCAATACCATTAGTTTTCCTAGTTGGATTGTATTCATTTGGATAATCAATTGTTTCATCTGTTTCATCATACATTGAAGGAGTTTTGTTTTCAGAAACTTTAGTTTTTTTCTGATCTGCTTCAGAGAAATATGTTGATTTGATAATGTTGCTTAGATAAAGTCAATTTAAAGATTAAATTTTTTTTTTTATTTTGAAAATACTTAGAATGTAAAAAGGTAAAATTTATATTTTAAGACGTTATGAAGTTTAAAATAAAAATTAACTAACACATACAGTTTATATGAAAAATGCTGTTTTAAAACAAATAAACTTTTTTATGTAATCATTCTTAACAAAAAAGAAAGCAATATGTTTTAGTGGTAATAAATAATCCACTTTGAAATTTAATTTTTTTAAATCCAAATTTATGCTGTATATTTGGCTTGATTGTATATTAAAATACTATAAGTATATAGTGCTAATAATTATTGCAAATTACTTTTAAAATTTTAAGATACAGAAAATATTTTTTTTTATAGTTTTATTGTGTTTGGCAATCTAAATTTAAAAAAATATTATCCTGTTAGTCAGCAAAGAATTTCTAAAATAAGTTAAGGTGCATATAATTTTTTATTGATTAAAAGAAACTTTTGTATTAATATAAAATTATACTTTTCAAATGAATAAATACCACTAGGTTTCTTTTTTAGATTGTTTTTATTTGAAAAATCTATTGTTTCCTCTGGTTCATCATATGTTGAAGGACTTTTGTTTTCAGAAATTTTTGTTTTTTTCTGATCTGCTTTGAAGAAAAAAGCTTAATCAATAATCTTACTTAAATGATACAAATGATAAAAGATTTGTTTTCACTTTTTTTTTATTTGCATAAAGATTTCTGGTTATTAAAATAAAAAATTTAAAAAAAATGATAATAAAGAAGATTTAGTTTGCTGAAACTATTGGCTAATATAAATCCTTCATTTTATAAATGCACTTTAGAAAAATAAAATTATAATTGTTTAAAGTTGTTTACAAAAGAAAAGCTTATTGGGCATTCACACAAAAAATCTTAAGATATCTAAAACTTAGTGTTTTAGATTTGATAAAAATAAAAAAATAAATCTCCTACTTTGATGTCTACCTTAAAGAAGTTCATAATAATAATTATTAAAAAATTAAATTTCAATAAATCAATACCATTAGTTTTCCTAGTTGGATTGTATTCATTTGGATAATCAATTGTTTCATCTGTTTCATCATACATTGAAGGAGTTTTGTTTTCAGAAACTTTAGTTTTTTTCTGATCTGCTTCAGAGAAATATGTTGATTTGATAATGTTGCTTAGATAAAGTCAATTTAAAGATTAAATTTTTTTTTTTATTTTGAAAATACTTAGAATGTAAAAAGGTAAAATTTATATTTTAAGACGTTATGAAGTTTAAAATAAAAATTAACTAACACATACAGTTTATATGAAAAATGCTGTTTTAAAACAAATAAACTTTTTTATGTAATCATTCTTAACAAAAAAGAAAGCAATATGTTTTAGTGGTAATAAATAATCCACTTTGAAATTTAATTTTTTTAAATCCAAATTTATGCTGTATATTTGGCTTGATTGTATATTAAAATACTATAAGTATATAGTGCTAATAATTATTGCAAATTACTTTTAAAATTTTAAGATACAGAAAATATTTTTTTTTATAGTTTTATTGTGTTTGGCAATCAAAATTTTAAAAAATATTATCCTGTTAGTCAGCTAAGAATTTCTAAAACAAGTTAAGGTGCATATAATTTTTTATTGATTAAAAGAAACGTTTGTATTAATATAAAATTATACTTTTCAAATGAATAAATACCACTAGGTTTCTTTTTTAGATTGTTTTTATTTGAAAAATCTATTGTTTCCTCTGGTTCATCATATGTTGAAGGACTTTTGTTTTCAGAAATTTTTGTTTTTTTCTGATCTGCTTTGAAGAAAAAAGCTTAATCAATAGTCTTACTTAAATGATACAAATGATAAAAAATTTGTTTTCACTTTTTTTTTATTTGCATAAAAGTTTCTGGTTATTAAAATAAAAAATAAAAAAAAAATGATAATAAAGAAGATTTAGTTTGCTGAAACTATTGGCTAATATAAATCCTTCATTTTATAAATGCACTTTAGAAAAATAAAATTATAATTGTTTAAAGTTGTTTACAAAAGAAAAGCTTATTGGGCATTCACACAAAAAATCTTAAGATATCTAAAACTTAGTGTTTTAGATTTGATAAAAATAAAAAAATAAATCTCCTACTTTGATGTCTACCTTAAAGAAGTTCATAATAATAATTATTAAAAAATTCAATTTCAATAAATCAATACCATTAGTTTTCCTAGTTGGATTGTATTCATTTGGATAATCAATTGTTTCATCTGTTTCATCATACATTGAAGGAGTTTTGTTTTCAGAAACTTTAGTTTTTTTCTGATCTGCTTCAGAGAAATATGTTGATTTGATAATGTTGCTTAGATAAAGTCAATTTACAGATTAAATTTTTATTTTTATTTTGAAAATACTTAGAATGTAAAAAGGTAAAATTTATATTTTAAGACGTTATGAAGTTTAAAATAAAAATTAACTAACATATACAGTTTATATGAAAAATGCTGTTTTAAAACAAATAAACTTTTTATGTAATCATTCTTAACAAAAAAGAAAGCAATATGTTTTAGTGGTAATAAATAATCCACTTTGAAATTTAATTTTTTAAAATCCAAATTTATGCTGTATATTTGGCTTGATTGTATATTAAAATACTATAAGTATATAGTGCTAATATTTATTGCAAATTACTTTTAAAATTTTGAGATACAGAAAATATTTTTTTTTATAGTTTTATTGTGTTTGGCAATCTAAATTTAAAAAAATATTATCCTGTTAGTCAGCAAAGAATTTCTAAAATAAGTTAAGGTGCATATAATTTTTTATTGATTAAAAGAAACGTTTGTATTAATATAAAATTATACTTTTCAAATGAATAAATACCACTAGGTTTCTTTTTTAGATTGTTTTTATTTGAAAAATCTATTGTTTCCTCTGGTTCATCATATGTTGAAGGACTTTTGTTTTCAGAAATTTTTGTTTTTTTCTGATCTGCTTTGAAGAAAAAAGCTTAATCAATAATCTTACTTAAATGATACAAATAATAAAAAATTTGTTTTCACTTTTTTTTTATTTGCATAAAAGTTTCTGGTTATTAAAATAAAAAATTAAAAAAAAATGATAATAAAGAAGATTTAGTTTGCTGAAACTATTGGCTAATATAAATCCTTCATTTTATAAATGCACTTTAGAAAAATAAAATTATAATTGTTTAAAGTTGTTTACAAAAGAAAAGCTTATTGGGCATTCACACAAAAAATCTTAAGATATCTAAAACTTAGTGTTTTAGATTTGATAAAAATAAAAAAATAAATCTCCTACTTTGATGTCTACCTTAAAGAAGTTCATAATAATAATTATTAAAAAATTCAATTTCAATAAATCAATACCATTAGTTTTCCTAGTTGGATTGTATTCATTTGGATAATCAATTGTTTCATCTGTTTCATCATACATTGAAGGAGTTTTGTTTTCAGAAACTTTAGTTTTTTTCTGATCTGCTTCAGAGAAATATGTTGATTTGATAATGTTGCTTAGATAAAGTCAATTTACAGATTAAATTTTTTTTTTTATTTTGAAAATACTTAGAATGTAAAAAGGTAAAATTTATATTTTAAGACGTTATGAAGTTTAAAATAAAAATTAACTAACACATACAGTTTATATGAAAAATACTGTTTTAAAACAAATAAACTTTTTTATGTAATCATTCTTAACAAAAAAGAAAGCAATATGTTTTAGTGGTAATAAATAATCCACTTTGAAATTTAATTTTTTAAAATCCAAATTTATGCTGTATATTTGGCTTGATTGTATATTAAAATACTATAAGTATATAGTGCTAATATTTATTGCAAAAAAAAAAATTACTTTTAAAATTTTAAGATACAGAAAATATTTTTTTTTATAGTTTTATTGTGTTTGGCAATCTAAATTTAAAAAAATATTATCCTGTTAGTCAGCAAAGAATTTCTAAAATAAGTTAAGGTGCATATAATTTTTTATTGATTAAAAGAAACTTTTGTATTAATATAAAATTATACTTTTCAAATGAATAAATACCACTAGGTTTCTTTTTTAGATTGTTTTTATTTGAAAAATCTATTGTTTCCTCTGGTTCATCATATGTTGAAGGACTTTTGTTTTCAGAAATTTTTTTTTTTTTCTGATCTGCTTTGAAGAAAAAAGCTTAATCAATAATCTTACTTAAATGATACAAATGATAAAAGATTTGTTTTCACTTTTTTTTTATTTGCATAAAGATTTCTGGTTATTAAAATAAAAAATTTAAAAAAAATGATAATAAAGAAGATTTAGTTTGCTGAAACTATTGGCTAATATAATCCTTCATTTTATAAATGCACTTTAGAAAAATAAAATTATAATTGTTTAAAGTTGTTTACAAAAGAAAAGCTTATTGGGCATTCACACAAAAAATCTTAAGATATCTAAAACTTAGTGTTTTAGATTTGATAAAAATAAAAAAATAAATCTCCTACTTTGATGTCTACCTTAAAGAAGTTCATAATAATAATTATTAAAAAATTCAATTTCAATAAATCAATACCATTAGTTTTCCTAGTTGGATTGTATTCATTTGGATAATCAATTGTTTCATCTGTTTCATCATACATTGAAGGAGTTTTGTTTTCAGAAACTTTAGTTTTTTTCTGATCTGCTTCAGAGAAATATGTTGATTTGATAATGTTGCTTAGATAAAGTCAATTTAAAGATTAAATTTTTTTTTTTATTTTGAAAATACTTAGAATGTAAAAAGGTAAAATTTATATTTTAAGACGTTATGAAGTTTAAAATAAAAATTAACTAACACATACAGTTTATATGAAAAATGCTGTTTTAAAACAAATAAACTTTTTTATGTAATCATTCTTAACAAAAAAGAAAGCAATATGTTTTAGTGGTAATAAATAATCCACTTTGAAATTTAATTTTTTTAAATCCAAATTTATGCTGTATATTTGGCTTGATTGTATATTAAAATACTATAAGTATATAGTGCTAATAATTATTGCAAATTACTTTTAAAATTTTAAGATACAGAAAATATTTTTTTTTATAGTTTTATTGTGTTTGGCAATCTAAATTTAAAAAAATATTATCCTGTTAGTCAGCAAAGAATTTCTAAAATAAGTTAAGGTGCATATAATTTTTTATTGATTAAAAGAAACTTTTGTATTAATATAAAATTATACTTTTCAAATGAATAAATACCACTAGGTTTCTTTTTTAGATTGTTTTTATTTGAAAAATCTATTGTTTCCTCTGGTTCATCATATGTTGAAGGACTTTTGTTTTCAGAAATTTTTGTTTTTTTCTGATCTGCTTTGAAGAAAAAAGCTTAATCAATAATCTTACTTAAATGATACAAATGATAAAAGATTTGTTTTCACTTTTTTTTTATTTGCATAAAGATTTCTGGTTATTAAAATAAAAAATTTAAAAAAAATGATAATAAAGAAGATTTAGTTTGCTGAAACTATTGGCTAATATAATCCTTCATTTTATAAATGCACTTTAGAAAAATAAAATTATAATTGTTTAAAGTTGTTTACAAAAGAAAAGCTTATTGGGCATTCACACAAAAAATCTTAAGATATCTAAAACTTAGTGTTTTAGATTTGATAAAAATAAAAAAATAAATCTCCTACTTTGATGTCTACCTTAAAGAAGTTCATAATAATAATTATTAAAAAATTCAATTTCAATAAATCAATACCATTAGTTTTCCTAGTTGGATTGTATTCATTTGGATAATCAATTGTTTCATCTGTTTCATCATACATTGAAGGAGTTTTGTTTTCAGAAACTTTAGTTTTTTTCTGATCTGCTTCAGAGAAATATGTTGATTTGATAATGTTGCTTAGATAAAGTCAATTTAAAGATTAAATTTTTTTTTTTATTTTGAAAATACTTAGAATGTAAAAAGGTAAAATTTATATTTTAAGACGTTATGAAGTTTAAAATAAAAATTAACTAACACATACAGTTTATATGAAAAATGCTGTTTTAAAACAAATAAACTTTTTTATGTAATCATTCTTAACAAAAAAGAAAGCAATATGTTTTAGTGGTAATAAATAATCCACTTTGAAATTTAATTTTTTTAAATCCAAATTTATGCTGTATATTTGGCTTGATTGTATATTAAAATACTATAAGTATATAGTGCTAATAATTATTGCAAATTACTTTTAAAATTTTAAGATACAGAAAATATTTTTTTTTATAGTTTTATTGTGTTTGGCAATCTAAATTTAAAAAAATATTATCCTGTTAGTCAGCAAAGAATTTCTAAAATAAGTTAAGGTGCATATAATTTTTTATTGATTAAAAGAAACTTTTGTATTAATATAAAATTATACTTTTCAAATGAATAAATACCACTAGGTTTCTTTTTTAGATTGTTTTTATTTGAAAAATCTATTGTTTCCTCTGGTTCATCATATGTTGAAGGACTTTTGTTTTCAGAAATTTTTGTTTTTTTCTGATCTGCTTTGAAGAAAAAAGCTTAATCAATAATCTTACTTAAATGATACAAATGATAAAAGATTTGTTTTCACTTTTTTTTTATTTGCATAAAGATTTCTGGTTATTAAAATAAAAAATTTAAAAAAAATGATAATAAAGAAGATTTAGTTTGCTGAAACTATTGGCTAATATAATCCTTCATTTTATAAATGCACTTTAGAAAAATAAAATTATAATTGTTTAAAGTTGTTTACAAAAGAAAAGCTTATTGGGCATTCACACAAAAAATCTTAAGATATCTAAAACTTAGTGTTTTAGATTTGATAAAAATAAAAAAATAAATCTCCTACTTTGATGTCTACCTTAAAGAAGTTCATAATAATAATTATTAAAAAATTCAATTTCAATAAATCAATACCATTAGTTTTCCTAGTTGGATTGTATTCATTTGGATAATCAATTGTTTCATCTGTTTCATCATACATTGAAGGAGTTTTGTTTTCAGAAACTTTAGTTTTTTTCTGATCTGCTTCAGAGAAATATGTTGATTTGATAATGTTGCTTAGATAAAGTCAATTTAAAGATTAAATTTTTTTTTTTATTTTGAAAATACTTAGAATGTAAAAAGGTAAAATTTATATTTTAAGACGTTATGAAGTTTAAAATAAAAATTAACTAACACATACAGTTTATATGAAAAATGCTGTTTTAAAACAAATAAACTTTTTTATGTAATCATTCTTAACAAAAAAGAAAGCAATATGTTTTAGTGGTAATAAATAATCCACTTTGAAATTTAATTTTTTTAAATCCAAATTTATGCTGTATATTTGGCTTGATTGTATATTAAAATACTATAAGTATATAGTGCTAATAATTATTGCAAATTACTTTTAAAATTTTAAGATACAGAAAATATTTTTTTTTATAGTTTTATTGTGTTTGGCAATCAAAATTTAAAAAAATATTATCCTGTTAGTCGGCAAAGAATTTCTAAAATAAGTTAAGGTGCATATAATTTTTTATTGATTAAAAGAAACGTTTGTATTAATATAAAATTATACTTTTCAAATGAATAAATACCACTAGGTTTCTTTTTTAGATTGTTTTTATTTGAAAAATCTATTGTTTCCTCTGGTTCATCATATGTTGAAGGACTTTTGTTTTCAGCAATTTTTGTTTTTTTCTGATCTGCTTTGAAGAAAAAAGCTTAATCAATAATCTTACTTAAATGATACAAATGATAAAAGATTTGTTTTCACTTTTTTTTTATTTGCATAAAGATTTCTGGTTATTAAAATAAAAAATTTAAAAAAAATGATAATAAAGAAGATTTAGTTTGCTGAAACTATTGGCTAATATAAATCCTTCATTTTATAAATGCACTTTAGAAAAATAAAATTATAATTGTTTAAAGTTGTTTACAAAAGAAAAGCTTATTGGGCATTCACACAAAAAATCTTAAGATATCTAAAACTTAGTGTTTTAGATTTGATAAAAATAAAAAAATAAATCTCCTACTTTGATGTCTACCTTAAAGAAGTTCATAATAATAATTATTAAAAAATTAAATTTCAATAAATCAATACCATTAGTTTTCCTAGTTGGATTGTATTCATTTGGATAATCAATTGTTTCATCTGTTTCATCATACATTGAAGGAGTTTTGTTTTCAGAAACTTTAGTTTTTTTCTGATCTGCTTCAGAGAAATATGTTGATTTGATAATGTTGCTTAGATAAAGTCAATTTAAAGATTAAATTTTTTTTTTTATTTTGAAAATACTTAGAATGTAAAAAGGTAAAATTTATATTTTAAGACGTTATGAAGTTTAAAATAAAAATTAACTAACACATACAGTTTATATGAAAAATGCTGTTTTAAAACAAATAAACTTTTTTATGTAATCATTCTTAACAAAAAAGAAAGCAATATGTTTTAGTGGTAATAAATAATCCACTTTGAAATTTAATTTTTTTAAATCCAAATTTATGCTGTATATTTGGCTTGATTGTATATTAAAATACTATAAGTATATAGTGCTAATAATTATTGCAAATTACTTTTAAAATTTTAAGATACAGAAAATATTTTTTTTTATAGTTTTATTGTGTTTGGCAATCAAAATTTAAAAAAATATTATCCTGTTAGTCGGCAAAGAATTTCTAAAATAAGTTAAGGTGCATATAATTTTTTATTGATTAAAAGAAACGTTTGTATTAATATAAAATTATACTTTTCAAATGAATAAATACCACTAGGTTTCTTTTTTAGATTGTTTTTATTTGAAAAATCTATTGTTTCCTCTGGTTCATCATATGTTGAAGGACTTTTGTTTTCAGAAATTTTTGTTTTTTTCTGATCTGCTTTGAAGAAAAAAGCTTAATCAATAATCTTACTTAAATGATACAAATGATAAAAGATTTGTTTTCACTTTTTTTTTATTTGCTTAAAGATTTCTGGTTATTAAAATAAAAAATTTAAAAAAAATGATAATAAAGAAGATTTAGTTTGCTGAAACTATTGGCTAATATAAATCCTTCATTTTATAAATGCACTTTAGAAAAATAAAATTATAATTGTTTAAAGTTGTTTACAAAAGAAAAGCTTATTGGGCATTCACACAAAAAATCTTAAGATATCTAAAACTTAGTGTTTTAGATTTGATAAAAATAAAAAAATAAATCTCCTACTTTGATGTCTACCTTAAAGAAGTTCATAATAATAATTATTAAAAAATTCAATTTCAATAAATCAATACCATTAGTTTTCCTAGTTGGATTGTATTCATTTGGATAATCAATTGTTTCATCTGTTTCATCATACATTGAAGGAGTTTTGTTTTCAGAAACTTTAGTTTTTTTCTGATCTGCTTCAGAGAAATATGTTGATTTGATAATGTTGCTTAGATAAAGTCAATTTAAAGATTAAATTTTTTTTTTTATTTTGAAAATACTTAGAATGTAAAAAGGTAAAATTTATATTTTAAGACGTTATGAAGTTTAAAATAAAAATTAACTAACACATACAGTTTATATGAAAAATGCTGTTTTAAAACAAATAAACTTTTTTATGTAATCATTCTTAACAAAAAAGAAAGCAATATGTTTTAGTGGTAATAAATAATCCACTTTGAAATTTAATTTTTTTAAATCCAAATTTATGCTGTATATTTGGCTTGATTGTATATTAAAATACTATAAGTATATAGTGCTAATAATTATTGCAAATTACTTTTAAAATTTTAAGATACAGAAAATATTTTTTTTTATAGTTTTATTGTGTTTGGCAATCAAAATTTTAAAAAATATTATCCTGTTAGTCAGCTAAGAATTTCTAAAACAAGTTAAGGTGCATATAATTTTTTATTGATTAAAAGAAACGTTTGTATTAATATAAAATTATACTTTTCAAATGAATAAATACCACTAGGTTTCTTTTTTAGATTGTTTTTATTTGAAAAATCTATTGTTTCCTCTGGTTCATCATATGTTGAAGGACTTTTGTTTTCAGAAATTTTTTTTTTTTTCTGATCTGCTTTGAAGAAAAAAGCTTAATCAATAATCTTACTTAAATGATACAAATGATAAAAGATTTGTTTTCACTTTTTTTTTATTTGCATAAAGATTTCTGGTTATTAAAATAAAAATTTAAAAAAAAATGATAATAAAGAAGATTTAGTTTGCTGAAACTATTGGCTAATATAAATCCTTCATTTTATAAATGCACTTTAGAAAAATAAAATTATAATTGTTTAAAGTTGTTTACAAAAGAAAAGCTTATTGGGCATTCACACAAAAAATCTTAAGATATCTAAAACTTAGTGTTTTAGATTTGATAAAAATAAAAAAATAAATCTCCTACTTTGATGTCTACCTTAAAGAAGTTCATAATAATAATTATTAAAAAATTCAATTTCAATAAATCAATACCATTAGTTTTCCTAGTTGGATTGTATTCATTTGGATAATCAATTGTTTCATCTGTTTCATCATACATTGAAGGAGTTTTGTTTTCAGAAACTTTAGTTTTTTTCTGATCTGCTTCAGAGAAATATGTTGATTTGATAATGTTGCTTAGATAAAGTCAATTTAAAGATTAAATTTTTTTTTTTATTTTGAAAATACTTAGAATGTAAAAAGGTAAAATTTATATTTTAAGACGTTATGAAGTTTAAAATAAAAATTAACTAACACATACAGTTTATATGAAAAATGCTGTTTTAAAACAAATAAACTTTTTTATGTAATCATTCTTAACAAAAAAGAAAGCAATATGTTTTAGTGGTAATAAATAATCCACTTTGAAATTTAATTTTTTTAAATCCAAATTTATGCTGTATATTTGGCTTGATTGTATATTAAAATACTATAAGTATATAGTGCTAATAATTATTGCAAATTACTTTTAAAATTTTAAGATACAGAAAATATTTTTTTTTATAGTTTTATTGTGTTTGGCAATCAAAATTTAAAAAAATATTATCCTGTTAGTCAGCTAAGAATTTCTAAAACAAGTTAAGGTGCATATAATTTTTTATTGATTAAAAGAAACGTTTGTATTAATATAAAATTATACTTTTCAAATGAATAAATACCACTAGGTTTCTTTTTTAGATTGTTTTTATTTGAAAAATCTATTGTTTCCTCTGGTTCATCATATGTTGAAGGACTTTTGTTTTCAGCAATTTTTTTTTTTTTCTGATCTGCTTTGAAGAAAAAAGCTTAATCAATAATCTTACTTAAATGATACAAATGATAAAAGATTTGTTTTCACTTTTTTTTTATTTGCATAAAGATTTCTGGTTATTAAAATAAAAATTTAAAAAAAAATGATAATAAAGAAGATTTAGTTTGCTGAAACTATTGGCTAATATAAATCCTTCATTTTATAAATGCACTTTAGAAAAATAAAATTATAATTGTTTAAAGTTGTTTACAAAAGAAAAGCTTATTGGGCATTCACACAAAAAATCTTAAGATATCTAAAACTTAGTGTTTTAGATTTGATAAAAATAAAAAAATAAATCTCCTACTTTGATGTCTACCTTAAAGAAGTTCATAATAATAATTATAAAAAAATTCAATTTCAATAAATCAATACCATTAGTTTTCCTAGTTGGATTGTATTCATTTGGATAATCAATTGTTTCATCTGTTTCATCATACATTGAAGGAGTTTTGTTTTCAGAAACTTTAGTTTTTTTCTGATCTGCTTCAGAGAAATATGTTGATTTGATAATGTTGCTTAGATAAAGTCAATTTAAAGATTAAATTTTTTTTTTTATTTTGAAAATACTTAGAATGTAAAAAGGTAAAATTTATATTTTAAGACGTTATGAAGTTTAAAATAAAAATTAACTAACACATACAGTTTATATGAAAAATGCTGTTTTAAAACAAATAAACTTTTTTATGTAATCATTCTTAACAAAAAAGAAAGCAATATGTTTTAGTGGTAATAAATAATCCACTTTGAAATTTAATTTTTTTAAATCCAAATTTATGCTGTATATTTGGCTTGATTGTATATTAAAATACTATAAGTATATAGTGCTAATAATTATTGCAAATTACTTTTAAAATTTTAAGATACAGAAAATATTTTTTTTTATACTTTTATTGTGTTTGGCAATCTAAATTTAAAAAAATATTATCCTGTTAGTCAGCAAAGAATTTCTAAAACAAGTTAAGGTGCATATAATTTTTTATTGATTAAAAGAAACGTTTGTATTAATATAAAATTATACTTTTCAAATGAATAAATACTACTAGGTTTCTTTTTTAGATTGTTTTTATTTGAAAAATCTATTGTTTCCTCTGGTTCATCATATGTTGAAGGACTTTTGTTTTCAGCAATTTTTTTTTTTTTCTGATCTGCTTTGAAGAAAAAAGCTTAATCAATAATCTTACTTAAATGATACAAATGATAAAAGATTTGTTTTCACTTTTTTTTTATTTGCATAAAAGTTTCTGGTTATTAAAATAAAAATTTTAAAAAAAATGATAATAAAGAAGATTTAGTTTGCTGAAACTATTGGCTAATATAAATCCTTCATTTTATAAATGCACTTTAGAAAAATAAAATTATAATTGTTTAAAGTTGTTTACAAAAGAAAAGCTTATTGGGCATTCACACAAAAAATCTTAAGATATCTAAAACTTAGTGTTTTAGATTTGATAAAAATAAAAAAATAAATCTCCTACTTTGATGTCTACCTTAAAGAAGTTCATAATAATAATTATTAAAAAATTCAATTTCAATAAATCAATACCATTAGTTTTCCTAGTTGGATTGTATTCATTTGGATAATCAATTGTTTCATCTGTTTCATCATACATTGAAGGAGTTTTGTTTTCAGAAACTTTAGTTTTTTTCTGATCTGCTTCAGAGAAATATGTTGATTTGATAATGTTGCTTAGATAAAGTCAATTTAAAGATTAAATTTTTTTTTTTATTTTGAAAATACTTAGAATGTAAAAAGGTAAAATTTATATTTTAAGACGTTATGAAGTTTAAAATAAAAATTAACTAACACATACAGTTTATATGAAAAATGCTGTTTTAAAACAAATAAACTTTTTTATGTAATCATTCTTAACAAAAAAGAAAGCAATATGTTTTAGTGGTAATAAATAATCCACTTTGAAATTTAATTTTTTTAAATCCAAATTTATGCTGTATATTTGGCTTGATTGTATATTAAAATACTATAAGTATATAGTGCTAATAATTATTGCAAATTACTTTTAAAATTTTAAGATACAGAAAATATTTTTTTTTATAGTTTTATTGTGTTTGGCAATCAAAATTTAAAAAAATATTATCCTGTTAGTCAGCAAAGAATTTCTAAAATAAGTTAAGGTACATATAATTTTTTATTGATTAAAAGAAACGTTTGTATTAATATAAAATTATACTTTTCAAATGAATAAATACCACTAGGTTTCTTTTTTAGATTATTTTTATTTGAAAAATCTATTGTTTCCTCTGGTTCATCATATGTTGAAGGACTTTTGTTTTCAGAAATTTTTGTTTTTTTCTGATCTGCTTTGAAGAAAAAAGCTTAATCAATAATCTTACTTAAATGATACAAATGATAAAAGATTTGTTTTCACTTTTTTTTTATTTGCATAAAATTTTCTGGTTATTAAAATAAAAAAATTAAAAAAAATGATAATAAAGAAGATTTAGTTTGCTGAAACTATTGGCTAATATAAATCCTTCATTTTATAAATGCACTTTAGAAAAATAAAATTATAATTGTTTAAAGTTGTTTACAAAAGAAAAGCTTATTGGGCATTCACACAAAAAATCTTAAGATATCTAAAACTTAGTGTTTTAGATTTGATAAAAATAAAAAAATAAATCTCCTACTTTGATGTCTACCTTAAAGAAGTTCATAATAATAATTATTAAAAAATTAAATTTCAATAAATCAATACCATTAGTTTTCCTAGTTGGATTGTATTCATTTGGATAATCAATTGTTTCATCTGTTTCATCATACATTGAAGGAGTTTTGTTTTCAGAAACTTTAGTTTTTTTCTGATCTGCTTCAGAGAAATATGTTGATTTGATAATGTTGCTTAGATAAAGTCAATTTACAGATTAAATTTTTTTTTTTATTTTGAAAATACTTAGAATGTAAAAAGGTAAAATTTATATTTTAAGACGTTATGTAGTTTAAAAAAAAAATTAACTAACACATACAGTTTATATGAAAAATGCTGTTTTAAAACAAATAAACTTTTTATGTAATCATTCTTAACAAAAAAGAAAGCTATATGTTTTAGTGGTAATAAATAATCCACTTTGAAATTTAATTTTTTAAAATCCAAATTTATGCTGTATATTTGGCTTGATTGTATATTAAAATACTATAAGTATATAGTGCTAATAATTATTGCAAATTAATTTTAAATATTTAAGATACAGAAAATATTTTTTTTTATAGTTTTATTGTGTTTGGCAATCAAAATTTAAAAAAATATTATCCTGTTAGTCAGCAAAGAATTTCTAAAATAAGTTAAGGTGCATATAATTTTTTATTGATTAAAAGAAACGTTTGTATTAATATAAAATTATACTTTTCAAATGAATAAATACCACTAGGTTTCTTTTTTAGATTGTTTTTATTTGAAAAATCTATTGTTTCCTCTGGTTCATCATATGTTGAAGGACTTTTGTTTTCAGAAATTTTTGTTTTTTTCTGATCTGCTTTGAAGAAAAAAGCTTAATCAATAATCTTACTTAAATGATACAAATGATAAAAGATTTGTTTTCACTTTTTTTTTATTTGCATAAAATTTTCTGGTTATTAAAATAAAAAATAAAAAAAAAATGATAATAAAGAAGATTTAGTTTGCTGAAACTATTGGCTAATATAAATCCTTCATTTTATAAATGCACTTTAGAAAAATAAAATTATAATTGTTTAAAGTTGTTTACAAAAGAAAAGCTTATTGGGCATTCACACAAAAAATCTTAAGATATCTAAAACTTAGTGTTTTAGATTTGATAAAAATAAAAAAATAAATCTCCTACTTTGATGTCTACCTTAAAGAAGTTCATAATAATAATTATTAAAAAATTCAATTTCAATAAATCAATACCATTAGTTTTCCTAGTTGGATTGTATTCATTTGGATAATCAATTGTTTCATCTGTTTCATCATACATTGAAGGAGTTTTGTTTTCAGAAACTTTAGTTTTTTTCTGATCTGCTTCAGAGAAATATGTTGATTTGATAATGTTGCTTAGATAAAGTCAATTTACAGATTAAATTTTTTTTTTTATTTTGAAAATACTTAGAATGTAAAAAGGTAAAATTTATATTTTAAGACGTTATGAAGTTTAAAATAAAAATTAACTAACACATACAGTTTATATGAAAAATGCTGTTTTAAAACAAATAAACTTTTTTATGTAATCATTCTTAACAAAAAAGAAAGCAATATGTTTTAGTGGTAATAAATAATCCACTTTGAAATTTAATTTTTTAAAATCCAAATTTATGCTGTATATTTGGCTTGATTGTATATTAAAATACTATAAGTATATAGTGCTAATAATTATTGCAAATTACTTTTAAATATTTAAGATACAGAAAATATTTTTTTTTATAGTTTTATTGTGTTTGGCAATCTAAATTAAAAAAAATATTATCCTGTTAGTCAGCAAAGAATTTCTAAAATAAGTTAAGGTACATATAATTTTTTATTGATTAAAAGAAACGTTTGTATTAATATAAAATTATACTTTTCAAATGAATAAATACCACTAGGTTTCTTTTTTAGATTGTTTTTATTTGAAAAATCTATTGTTTCCTCTGGTTCATCATATGTTGAAGGACTTTTGTTTTCAGAAATTTTTGTTTTTTTCTGATCTGCTTTGAAGAAAAAAGCTTAATCAATAATCTTACTTAAATGATACAAATGATAAAAGATTTGTTTTCACTTTTTTTTTATTTGCATAAAAGTTTCTGGTTATTAAAATAAAAAATAAAAAAAAAATGATAATAAAGAAGATTTAGTTTGCTGAAACTATTGGCTAATATAAATCCTTCATTTTATAAATGCACTTTAGAAAAATAAAATTATAATTGTTTAAAGTTGTTTACAAAAGAAAAGCTTATTGGGCATTCACACAAAAAATCTTAAGATATCTAAAACTTAGTGTTTTAGATTTGATAAAAATAAAAAAATAAATCTCCTACTTTGATGTCTACCTTAAAGAAGTTCATAATAATAATTATTAAAAAATTCAATTTCAATAAATCAATACCATTAGTTTTCCTAGTTGGATTGTATTCATTTGGATAATCAATTGTTTCATCTGTTTCATCATACATTGAAGGAGTTTTGTTTTCAGAAACTTTAGTTTTTTTCTGATCTGCTTCAGAGAAATATGTTTATTTGATAATGTTGCTTAGATAAAGTCAATTTACAGATTAAATTTTTTTTTTTATTTTGAAAATACTTAGAATGTAAAAAGGTAAAATTTATATTTTAAGACGTTATGTAGTTTAAAAAAAAAATTAACTAACACATACAGTTTATATGAAAAATGCTGTTTTAAAACAAATAAACTTTTTATGTAATCATTCTTAACAAAAAAGAAAGCTATATGTTTTAGTGGTAATAAATAATCCACTTTGAAATTTAATTTTTTAAAATCCAAATTTATGCTGTATATTTGGCTTGATTGTATATTAAAATACTATAAGTATATAGTGCTAATAATTATTGCAAATTAATTTTAAATATTTAAGATACAGAAAATATTTTTTTTTATAGTTTTATTGTGTTTGGCAATCAAAATTTAAAAAAATATTATCCTGTTAGTCAGCAAAGAATTTCTAAAATAAGTTAAGGTGCATATAATTTTTTATTGATTAAAAGAAACGTTTGTATTAATATAAAATTATACTTTTCAAATGAATAAATACCACTAGGTTTCTTTTTTAGATTGTTTTTATTTGAAAAATCTATTGTTTCCTCTGGTTCATCATATGTTGAAGGACTTTTGTTTTCAGAAATTTTTGTTTTTTTCTGATCTGCTTTGAAGAAAAAAGCTTAATCAATAATCTTACTTAAATGATACAAATGATAAAAGATTTGTTTTCACTTTTTTTTTATTTGCATAAAATTTTCTGGTTATTAAAATAAAAAATAAAAAAAAAATGATAATAAAGAAGATTTAGTTTGCTGAAACTATTGGCTAATATAAATCCTTCATTTTATAAATGCACTTTAGAAAAATAAAATTATAATTGTTTAAAGTTGTTTACAAAAGAAAAGCTTATTGGGCATTCACACAAAAAATCTTAAGATATCTAAAACTTAGTGTTTTAGATTTGATAAAAATAAAAAAATAAATCTCCTACTTTGATGTCTACCTTAAAGAAGTTCATAATAATAATTATTAAAAAATTCAATTTCAATAAATCAATACCATTAGTTTTCCTAGTTGGATTGTATTCATTTGGATAATCAATTGTTTCATCTGTTTCATCATACATTGAAGGAGTTTTGTTTTCAGAAACTTTAGTTTTTTTCTGATCTGCTTCAGAGAAATATGTTGATTTGATAATGTTGCTTAGATAAAGTCAATTTACAGATTAAATTTTTTTTTTTATTTTGAAAATACTTAGAATGTAAAAAGGTAAAATTTATATTTTAAGACGTTATGAAGTTTAAAATAAAAATTAACTAACACATACAGTTTATATGAAAAATGCTGTTTTAAAACAAATAAACTTTTTTATGTAATCATTCTTAACAAAAAAGAAAGCAATATGTTTTAGTGGTAATAAATAATCCACTTTGAAATTTAATTTTTTAAAATCCAAATTTATGCTGTATATTTGGCTTGATTGTATATTAAAATACTATAAGTATATAGTGCTAATAATTATTGCAAATTACTTTTAAATATTTAAGATACAGAAAATATTTTTTTTTATAGTTTTATTGTGTTTGGCAATCTAAATTAAAAAAAATATTATCCTGTTAGTCAGCAAAGAATTTCTAAAATAAGTTAAGGTACATATAATTTTTTATTGATTAAAAGAAACGTTTGTATTAATATAAAATTATACTTTTCAAATGAATAAATACCACTAGGTTTCTTTTTTAGATTGTTTTTATTTGAAAAATCTATTGTTTCCTCTGGTTCATCATATGTTGAAGGACTTTTGTTTTCAGAAATTTTTGTTTTTTTCTGATCTGCTTTGAAGAAAAAAGCTTAATCAATAATCTTACTTAAATGATACAAATGATAAAAGATTTGTTTTCACTTTTTTTTTATTTGCATAAAAGTTTCTGGTTATTAAAATAAAAAATAAAAAAAAAATGATAATAAAGAAGATTTAGTTTGCTGAAACTATTGGCTAATATAAATCCTTCATTTTATAAATGCACTTTAGAAAAATAAAATTATAATTGTTTAAAGTTGTTTACAAAAGAAAAGCTTATTGGGCATTCACACAAAAAATCTTAAGATATCTAAAACTTAGTGTTTTAGATTTGATAAAAATAAAAAAATAAATCTCCTACTTTGATGTCTACCTTAAAGAAGTTCATAATAATAATTATTAAAAAATTCAATTTCAATAAATCAATACCATTAGTTTTCCTAGTTGGATTGTATTCATTTGGATAATCAATTGTTTCATCTGTTTCATCATACATTGAAGGAGTTTTGTTTTCAGAAACTTTAGTTTTTTTCTGATCTGCTTCAGAGAAATATGTTTATTTGATAATGTTGCTTAGATAAAGTCAATTTACAGATTAAATTTTTTTTTTTATTTTGAAAATACTTAGAATGTAAAAAGGTAAAATTTATATTTTAAGACGTAATGAAGTTTAAAATAAAAATTAACTAACACATACAGTTTATATGAAAAATGCTGTTTTAAAACAAATAAACTTTTTTATATAATCATTCTTAACAAAAAAAAAAGCAATATGTTTTAGTGGTAATAAATAATCCACTTTGAAATTTAATTTTTTAAAATCCAAATTTATGCTGTATATTTGGCTTGATTGTATATTAAAATACTATAAGTATATAGTGCTAATAATTATTGCAAATTACTTTTAAAATTTTAAGATACAAAAAATATTTTTTTTTATACTTTTATTGTGTTTGGCAATCTAAATTTAAAAAAATATTATCATGTTAGTCAGCAAAGAATTTCTAAAATAAGTTAAGGTACATATAATTTTTTATTGATTAAAAGAAACGTTTGTATTAATATAAAATTATACTTTTCAAATGAATAAATACCACTAGGTTTCTTTTTTAGATTATTTTTATTTGAAAAATCTATTGTTTCCTCTGGTTCATCATATGTTGAAGGACTTTTGTTTTCAGAAATTTTTGTTTTTTTCTGATCTGCTTTGAAGAAAAAAGCTTAATCAATAATCTTACTTAAATGATACAAATGATAAAAGATTTGTTTTCACTTTTTTTTTATTTGCATAAAATTTTCTGGTTATTAAAATAAAAAAATTAAAAAAAATGATAATAAAGAAGATTTAGTTTGCTGAAACTATTGGCTAATATAAATCCTTCATTTTATAAATGCACTTTAGAAAAATAAAATTATAATTGTTTAAAGTTGTTTACAAAAGAAAAGCTTATTGGGCATTCACACAAAAAATCTTAAGATATCTAAAACTTAGTGTTTTAGATTTGATAAAAATAAAAAAATAAATCTCCTACTTTGATGTCTACCTTAAAGAAGTTCATAATAATAATTATTAAAAAATTCAATTTCAATAAATCAATACCATTAGTTTTCCTAGTTGGATTGTATTCATTTGGATAATCAATTGTTTCATCTGTTTCATCATACATTGAAGGAGTTTTGTTTTCAGAAACTTTAGTTTTTTTCTGATCTGCTTCAGAGAAATATGTTGATTTGATAATGTTGCTTAGATAAAGTCAATTTACAGATTAAATTTTTTTTTTTATTTTGAAAATACTTAGAATGTAAAAAGGTAAAATTTATATTTTAAGACGTTTTGAAGTTTAAAATAAAAATTAACTAACACATACAGTTTATATGAATAATGCTGTTTTAAAACAAATAAACTTTTTATGTAATCAATTTTAACAAAAAAGAAAGCAATATGTTTTAGTGGTAATAAATAATCCACTTTGAAATTTAATTTTTTAAAATCCAAATTTATGCTGTATATTTGGCTTGATTGTATATTAAAATACTATAAGTATATAGTGCTAATAATTATTGCAAATTACTTTTAAAATTTTAAGATACAGAAAATATTTTTTTTTATACTTTTATTGTGTTTGGCAATCTAAATTTAAAAAAATATTATCCTGTTAGTCAGCAAAGAATTTCTAAAATAAGTTAAGGTACATATAATTTTTTATTGATTAAAAGAAACGTTTGTATTAATATAAAATTATACTTTTCAAATGAATAAATACCACTAGGTTTCTTTTTTAGATTGTTTTTATTTGAAAAATCTATTGTTTCCTCTGGTTCATCATATGTTGAAGGACTTTTGTTTTCAGAAATTTTTGTTTTTTTCTGATCTGCTTTGAAGAAAAAAGCTTAATCAATAATCTTACTTAAATGATACAAATGATAAAAGATTTGTTTTCACTTTTTTTTTATTTGCATAAAATTTTCTGGTTATTAAAATAAAAAATAAAAAAAAAATGATAATAAAGAAGATTTAGTTTGCTGAAACTATTGGCTAATATAAATCCTTCATTTTATAAATGCACTTTAGAAAAATAAAATTATAATTGTTTAAAGTTGTTTACAAAAGAAAAGCTTATTGGGCATTCACACAAAAAATCTTAAGATATCTAAAACTTAGTGTTTTAGATTTGATAAAAATAAAAAAATAAATCTCCTACTTTGATGTCTACCTTAAAGAAGTTCATAATAATAATTATTAAAAAATTCAATTTCAATAAATCAATACCATTAGTTTTCCTAGTTGGATTGTATTCATTTGGATAATCAATTGTTTCATCTGTTTCATCACAAATTGAAGGAGTTTTGTTTTCAGAAACTTTAGTTTTTTTCTGATCTGCTTCAGAGAAATATGTTGATTTGATAATGTTGCTTAGATAAAGTCAATTTACAGATTAAATTTTTTTTTTTATTTTGAAAATACTTAGAATGTAAAAAGGTAAAATTTATATTTTAAGACGTTTTGAAGTTTAAAATAAAAATTAACTAACACATACAGTTTATATGAAAAATGCTGTTTTAAAACAAATAAACTTTTTTATGTAATCATTCTTAACAAAAAAGAAAGCAATATGTTTTAGTGGTAATAAATAATCCACTTTGAAATTTAATTTTTTAAAATCCAAATTTATGCTGTATATTTGGCTTGATTGTATATTAAAATACTATAAGTATATAGTGCTAATAATTATTGCAATTTACTTTTAAATATTTAAGATACAGAAAATATTTTTTTTTATAGTTTTATTGTGTTTGGCAATCTAAATTAAAAAAAATATTATCCTGTTAGTCAGCTAAGAATTTCTAAAATAAGTTAAGGTGCATATAATTTTTTATTGATTAAAAGAAACGTTTGTATTAATATAAAATTATACTTTTCAAATGAATAAATACCACTAGGTTTCTTTTTTAGATTGTTTTTATTTGAAAAATCTATTGTTTCCTCTGGTTCATCATATGTTGAAGGACTTTTGTTTTCAGAAATTTTTGTTTTTTTCTGATCTGCTTTGAAGAAAAAAGCTTAATCAATAATCTTACTTAAATGATACAAATGATAAAAGATTTGTTTTCACTTTTTTTTTATTTGCATAAAGATTTCTGGTTATTAAAATAAAAAATTAAAAAAAAATGATAATAAAGAAGATTTAGTTTGCTGAAACTATTGGCTAATATAAATCCTTCATTTTATAAATGCACTTTAGAAAAATAAAATTATAATTGTTTAAAGTTGTTTACAAAAGAAAAGCTTATTGGGCATTCACACAAAAAATCTTAAGATATCTAAAACTTAGTGTTTTAGATTTGATAAAAATAAAAAAATAAATCTCCTACTTTGATGTCTACCTTAAAGAAGTTCATAATAATAATTATTAAAAAATTCAATTTCAATAAATCAATACCATTAGTTTTCCTAGTTGGATTGTATTCATTTGGATAATCAATTGTTTCATCTGTTTCATCATACATTGAAGGAGTTTTGTTTTCAGAAACTTTAGTTTTTTTCTGATCTGCTTCAGAGAAATATGTTGATTTGATAATGTTGCTTAGATAAAGTCAATTTACAGATTAAATTTTTTTTTATTTTGAAAATACTTAGAATGTAAAAAGGTAAAATTTATATTTTAAGACGTTATGAAGTTTAAAATAAAAATTAACTAACACATACAGTTTATATGAAAAATGCTGTTTTAAAACAAATAAACTTTTTTATGTAATCATTCTTAACAAAAAAGAAAGCAATATGTTTTAGTGGTAATAAATAATCCACTTTGAAATTTAATTTTTTAAAATCCAAATTTATGCTGTATATTTGGCTTGATTGTATATTAAAATACTATAAGTATATAGTGCTAATAATTATTGCAAATTACTTTTAAAATTTTAAGATACAGAAAATATTTTTTTTTTATAGTTTTATTGTGTTTGGCAATCTAAATTTAAAAAAATATTATCCTGTTAGTCAGCAAAGAATTTCTAAAATAAGTTAAGGTACATATAATTTTTTATTGATTAAAAGAAACGTTTGTATTAATATAAAATTATACTTTTCAAATGAATAAATACCACTAGGTTTCTTTTTTAGATTGTTTTTATTTGAAAAATCTATTGTTTCCTCTGGTTCATCATATGTTGAAGGACTTTTGTTTTCAGAAATTTTTGTTTTTTTCTGATCTGCTTTGAAGAAAAAAGCTTAATCAATAATCTTACTTAAATGATACAAATGATAAAAGATTTGTTTTCACTTTTTTTTTATTTGCATAAAAGTTTCTGGTTATTAAAATAAAAAATAAAAAAAAAATGATAAGAAAGAAGATTTAGTTTGCTGAAACTATTGGCTAATATAAATCCTTCATTTTATAAATGCACTTTAGAAAAATAAAATTATAATTGTTTAAAGTTGTTTACAAAAGAAAAGCTTATTGGGCATTCACACAAAAAATCTTAAGATATCTAAAACTTAGTGTTTTAGATTTGATAAAAATAAAAAAATAAATCTCCTACTTTGATGTCTACCTTAAAGAAGTTCATAATAATAATTATTAAAAAATTCAATTTCAATAAATCAATACCATTAGTTTTCCTAGTTGGATTGTATTCATTTGGATAATCAATTGTTTCATCTGTTTCATCATACATTGAAGGAGTTTTGTTTTCAGAAACTTTAGTTTTTTTCTGATCTGCTTCAGAGAAATATGTTGATTTGATAATGTTGCTTAGATAAAGTCAATTTACAGATTAAATTTTTTTTTATTTTGAAAATACTTAGAATGTAAAAAGGTAAAATTTATATTTTAAGACGTTATGAAGTTTAAAATAAAAATTAACTAACACATACAGTTTATATGAAAAATGCTGTTTTAAAACAAATAAACTTTTTTATGTAATCATTCTTAACAAAAAAGAAAGCAATATGTTTTAGTGGTAATAAATAATCCACTTTGAAATTTAATTTTTTAAAATCCAAATTTATGCTGTATATTTGGCTTGATTGTATATTAAAATACTATAAGTATATAGTGCTAATAATTATTGCAAATTACTTTTAAAATTTTAAGATACAGAAAATATTTTTTTTTTATAGTTTTATTGTGTTTGGCAATCTAAATTTAAAAAAATATTATCCTGTTAGTCAGCAAAGAATTTCTAAAATAAGTTAAGGTACATATAATTTTTTATTGATTAAAAGAAACGTTTGTATTAATATAAAATTATACTTTTCAAATGAATAAATACCACTAGGTTTCTTTTTTAGATTGTTTTTATTTGAAAAATCTATTGTTTCCTCTGGTTCATCATATGTTGAAGGACTTTTGTTTTCAGAAATTTTTGTTTTTTTCTGATCTGCTTTGAAGAAAAAAGCTTAATCAATAATCTTACTTAAATGATACAAATGATAAAAGATTTGTTTTCACTTTTTTTTTATTTGCATAAAAGTTTCTGGTTATTAAAATAAAAAATAAAAAAAAAATGATAAGAAAGAAGATTTAGTTTGCTGAAACTATTGGCTAATATAAATCCTTCATTTTATAAATGCACTTTAGAAAAATAAAATTATAATTGTTTAAAGTTGTTTACAAAAGAAAAGCTTATTGGGCATTCACACAAAAAATCTTAAGATATCTAAAACTTAGTGTTTTAGATTTGATAAAAATAAAAAAATAAATCTCCTACTTTGATGTCTACCTTAAAGAAGTTCATAATAATAATTATTAAAAAATTCAATTTCAATAAATCAATACCATTAGTTTTCCTAGTTGGATTGTATTCATTTGGATAATCAATTGTTTCATCTGTTTCATCATACATTGAAGGAGTTTTGTTTTCAGAAACTTTAGTTTTTTTCTGATCTGCTTCAGAGAAATATGTTGATTTGATAATGTTGCTTAGATAAAGTCAATTTACAGATTAAATTTTTTTTTATTTTGAAAATACTTAGAATGTAAAAAGGTAAAATTTATATTTTAAGACGTTATGAAGTTTAAAATAAAAATTAACTAACACATACAGTTTATATGAAAAATGCTGTTTTAAAACAAATAAACTTTTTTATGTAATCATTCTTAACAAAAAAGAAAGCAATATGTTTTAGTGGTAATAAATAATCCACTTTGAAATTTAATTTTTTAAAATCCAAATTTATGCTGTATATTTGGCTTGATTGTATATTAAAATACTATAAGTATATAGTGCTAATAATTATTGCAAATTACTTTTAAAATTTTAAGATACAGAAAATATTTTTTTTTTATAGTTTTATTGTGTTTGGCAATCTAAATTTAAAAAAATATTATCCTGTTAGTCAGCAAAGAATTTCTAAAATAAGTTAAGGTACATATAATTTTTTATTGATTAAAAGAAACGTTTGTATTAATATAAAATTATACTTTTCAAATGAATAAATACCACTAGGTTTCTTTTTTAGATTGTTTTTATTTGAAAAATCTATTGTTTCCTCTGGTTCATCATATGTTGAAGGACTTTTGTTTTCAGAAATTTTTGTTTTTTTCTGATCTGCTTTGAAGAAAAAAGCTTAATCAATAATCTTACTTAAATGATACAAATGATAAAAGATTTGTTTTCACTTTTTTTTTATTTGCATAAAAGTTTCTGGTTATTAAAATAAAAAATAAAAAAAAAATGATAAGAAAGAAGATTTAGTTTGCTGAAACTATTGGCTAATATAAATCCTTCATTTTATAAATGCACTTTAGAAAAATAAAATTATAATTGTTTAAAGTTGTTTACAAAAGAAAAGCTTATTGGGCATTCACACAAAAAATCTTAAGATATCTAAAACTTAGTGTTTTAGATTTGATAAAAATAAAAAAATAAATCTCCTACTTTGATGTCTACCTTAAAGAAGTTCATAATAATAATTATTAAAAAATTCAATTTCAATAAATCAATACCATTAGTTTTCCTAGTTGGATTGTATTCATTTGGATAATCAATTGTTTCATCTGTTTCATCATACATTGAAGGAGTTTTGTTTTCAGAAACTTTAGTTTTTTTCTGATCTGCTTCAGAGAAATATGTTGATTTGATAATGTTGCTTAGATAAAGTCAATTTAAAGATTAAATTTTTTTTTTTATTTTGAAAATACTTAGAATGTAAAAAGGTAAAATTTATATTTTAAGACGTTATGAAGTTTAAAATAAAAATTAACTAACACATACAGTTTATATGAAAAATGCTGTTTTAAAACAAATAAACTTTTTTATGTAATCATTCTTAACAAAAAAGAAAGCAATATGTTTTAGTGGTAATAAATAATCCACTTTGAAATTTAATTTTTTAAAATCCAAATTTATGCTGTATATTTGGCTTGATTGTATATTAAAATACTATAAGTATATAGTGCTAATAATTATTGCAAATTAATTTTAAAATTTTAAGATACAGAAAATATTTTTTTTTATAGTTTTATTGTGTTTGGCAATCTAAATTTAAAAAAATATTATCCTGTTAGTCAGCAAAGAATTTCTAAAATAAGTTAAGGTACATATAATTTTTTATTGATTAAAAGAAACGTTTGTATTAATATAAAATTATACTTTTCAAATGAATAAATACCACAAGGTTTCTTTTTTAGATTGTTTTTATTTGAAAAATCTATTGTTTCCTCTGGTTCATCATATGTTGAAGGACTTTTGTTTTCAGAAATTTTTGTTTTTTTCTGATCTGCTTTGAAGAAAAAAGCTTAATCAATAATCTTACTTAAATGATACAAATGATAAAAGATTTGTTTTCACTTTTTTTTTATTTGCATAAAAGTTTCTGGTTATTAAAATAAAAAATAAAAAAAAAATGATAAGAAAGAAGATTTAGTTTGCTGAAACTATTGGCTAATATAAATCCTTCATTTTATAAATGCACTTTAGAAAAATAAAATTATAATTGTTTAAAGTTGTTTACAAAAGAAAAGCTTATTGGGCATTCACACAAAAAATCTTAAGATATCTAAAACTTAGTGTTTTAGATTTGATAAAAATAAAAAAATAAATCTCCTACTTTGATGTCTACCTTAAAGAAGTTCATAATAATAATTATTAAAAAATTCAATTTCAATAAATCAATACCATTAGTTTTCCTAGTTGGATTGTATTCATTTGGATAATCAATTGTTTCATCTGTTTCATCATACATTGAAGGAGTTTTGTTTTCAGAAACTTTAGTTTTTTTCTGATCTGCTTCAGAGAAATATGTTGATTTGATAATGTTGCTTAGATAAAGTCAATTTACAGATTAAATTTTTTTTTATTTTGAAAATACTTAGAATGTAAAAAGGTAAAATTTATATTTTAAGACGTTATGAAGTTTAAAATAAAAATTAACTAACACATACAGTTTATATGAAAAATGCTGTTTTAAAACAAATAAACTTTTTTATGTAATCATTCTTAACAAAAAAGAAAGCAATATGTTTTAGTGGTAATAAATAATCCACTTTGAAATTTAATTTTTTAAAATCCAAATTTATGCTGTATATTTGGCTTGATTGTATATTAAAATACTATAAGTATATAGTGCTAATAATTATTGCAAATTACTTTTAAAATTTTAAGATACAGAAAATATTTTTTTTTTATAGTTTTATTGTGTTTGGCAATCTAAATTTAAAAAAATATTATCCTGTTAGTCAGCAAAGAATTTCTAAAATAAGTTAAGGTACATATAATTTTTTATTGATTAAAAGAAACGTTTGTATTAATATAAAATTATACTTTTCAAATGAATAAATACCACTAGGTTTCTTTTTTAGATTGTTTTTATTTGAAAAATCTATTGTTTCCTCTGGTTCATCATATGTTGAAGGACTTTTGTTTTCAGAAATTTTTGTTTTTTTCTGATCTGCTTTGAAGAAAAAAGCTTAATCAATAATCTTACTTAAATGATACAAATGATAAAAGATTTGTTTTCACTTTTTTTTTATTTGCATAAAAGTTTCTGGTTATTAAAATAAAAAATAAAAAAAAAATGATAAGAAAGAAGATTTAGTTTGCTGAAACTATTGGCTAATATAAATCCTTCATTTTATAAATGCACTTTAGAAAAATAAAATTATAATTGTTTAAAGTTGTTTACAAAAGAAAAGCTTATTGGGCATTCACACAAAAAATCTTAAGATATCTAAAACTTAGTGTTTTAGATTTGATAAAAATAAAAAAATAAATCTCCTACTTTGATGTCTACCTTAAAGAAGTTCATAATAATAATTATTAAAAAATTCAATTTCAATAAATCAATACCATTAGTTTTCCTAGTTGGATTGTATTCATTTGGATAATCAATTGTTTCATCTGTTTCATCATACATTGAAGGAGTTTTGTTTTCAGAAACTTTAGTTTTTTTCTGATCTGCTTCAGAGAAATATGTTGATTTGATAATGTTGCTTAGATAAAGTCAATTTACAGATTAAATTTTTTTTTATTTTGAAAATACTTAGAATGTAAAAAGGTAAAATTTATATTTTAAGACGTTATGAAGTTTAAAATAAAAATTAACTAACACATACAGTTTATATGAAAAATGCTGTTTTAAAACAAATAAACTTTTTTATGTAATCATTCTTAACAAAAAAGAAAGCAATATGTTTTAGTGGTAATAAATAATCCACTTTGAAATTTAATTTTTTAAAATCCAAATTTATGCTGTATATTTGGCTTGATTGTATATTAAAATACTATAAGTATATAGTGCTAATAATTATTGCAAATTACTTTTAAAATTTTAAGATACAGAAAATATTTTTTTTTTATAGTTTTATTGTGTTTGGCAATCTAAATTTAAAAAAATATTATCCTGTTAGTCAGCAAAGAATTTCTAAAATAAGTTAAGGTACATATAATTTTTTATTGATTAAAAGAAACGTTTGTATTAATATAAAATTATACTTTTCAAATGAATAAATACCACTAGGTTTCTTTTTTAGATTGTTTTTATTTGAAAAATCTATTGTTTCCTCTGGTTCATCATATGTTGAAGGACTTTTGTTTTCAGAAATTTTTGTTTTTTTCTGATCTGCTTTGAAGAAAAAAGCTTAATCAATAATCTTACTTAAATGATACAAATGATAAAAGATTTGTTTTCACTTTTTTTTTATTTGCATAAAAGTTTCTGGTTATTAAAATAAAAAATAAAAAAAAAATGATAAGAAAGAAGATTTAGTTTGCTGAAACTATTGGCTAATATAAATCCTTCATTTTATAAATGCACTTTAGAAAAATAAAATTATAATTGTTTAAAGTTGTTTACAAAAGAAAAGCTTATTGGGCATTCACACAAAAAATCTTAAGATATCTAAAACTTAGTGTTTTAGATTTGATAAAAATAAAAAAATAAATCTCCTACTTTGATGTCTACCTTAAAGAAGTTCATAATAATAATTATTAAAAAATTCAATTTCAATAAATCAATACCATTAGTTTTCCTAGTTGGATTGTATTCATTTGGATAATCAATTGTTTCATCTGTTTCATCATACATTGAAGGAGTTTTGTTTTCAGAAACTTTAGTTTTTTTCTGATCTGCTTCAGAGAAATATGTTGATTTGATAATGTTGCTTAGATAAAGTCAATTTAAAGATTAAATTTTTTTTTTTATTTTGAAAATACTTAGAATGTAAAAAGGTAAAATTTATATTTTAAGACGTTATGAAGTTTAAAATAAAAATTAACTAACACATACAGTTTATATGAAAAATGCTGTTTTAAAACAAATAAACTTTTTTATGTAATCATTCTTAACAAAAAAGAAAGCAATATGTTTTAGTGGTAATAAATAATCCACTTTGAAATTTAATTTTTTAAAATCCAAATTTATGCTGTATATTTGGCTTGATTGTATATTAAAATACTATAAGTATATAGTGCTAATAATTATTGCAAATTAATTTTAAAATTTTAAGATACAGAAAATATTTTTTTTTATAGTTTTATTGTGTTTGGCAATCTAAATTTAAAAAAATATTATCCTGTTAGTCAGCAAAGAATTTCTAAAATAAGTTAAGGTACATATAATTTTTTATTGATTAAAAGAAACGTTTGTATTAATATAAAATTATACTTTTCAAATGAATAAATACCACAAGGTTTCTTTTTTAGATTGTTTTTATTTGAAAAATCTATTGTTTCCTCTGGTTCATCATATGTTGAAGGACTTTTGTTTTCAGAAATTTTTGTTTTTTTCTGATCTGCTTTGAAGAAAAAAGCTTAATCAATAATCTTACTTAAATGATACAAATGATAAAAGATTTGTTTTCACTTTTTTTTTATTTGCATAAAAGTTTCTGGTTATTAAAATAAAAAATAAAAAAAAAATGATAAGAAAGAAGATTTAGTTTGCTGAAACTATTGGCTAATATAAATCCTTCATTTTATAAATGCACTTTAGAAAAATAAAATTATAATTGTTTAAAGTTGTTTACAAAAGAAAAGCTTATTGGGCATTCACACAAAAAATCTTAAGATATCTAAAACTTAGTGTTTTAGATTTGATAAAAATAAAAAAATAAATCTCCTACTTTGATGTCTACCTTAAAGAAGTTCATAATAATAATTATTAAAAAATTCAATTTCAATAAATCAATACCATTAGTTTTCCTAGTTGGATTGTATTCATTTGGATAATCAATTGTTTCATCTGTTTCATCATACATTGAAGGAGTTTTGTTTTCAGAAACTTTAGTTTTTTTCTGATCTGCTTCAGAGAAATATGTTGATTTGATAATGTTGCTTAGATAAAGTCAATTTAAAGATTAAATTTTTTTTTTTATTTTGAAAATACTTAGAATGTAAAAAGGTAAAATTTATATTTTAAGACGTTATGAAGTTTAAAATAAAAATTAACTAACACATACAGTTTATATGAAAAATGCTGTTTTAAAACAAATAAACTTTTTTATGTAATCATTCTTAACAAAAAAGAAAGCAATATGTTTTAGTGGTAATAAATAATCCACTTTGAAATTTAATTTTTTAAAATCCAAATTTATGCTGTATATTTGGCTTGATTGTATATTAAAATACTATAAGTATATAGTGCTAATAATTATTGCAAATTACTTTTAAAATTTTAAGATACAGAAAATATTTTTTTTTATAGTTTTATTGTGTTTGGCAATCTAAATTTAAAAAAATATTATCCTGTTAGTCAGCAAAGAATTTCTAAAATAAGTTAAGGTACATATAATTTTTTATTGATTAAAAGAAACGTTTGTATTAATATAAAATTATACTTTTCAAATGAATAAATACCACTAGGTTTCTTTTTTAGATTGTTTTTATTTGAAAAATCTATTGTTTCCTCTGGTTCATCATATGTTGAAGGACTTTTGGTTTCAGAAATTTTTGTTTTTTTCTGATCTGCTTTGAAGAAAAAAGCTTAATCAATAATCTTACTTAAATGATACAAATGATAAAAGATTTGTTTTCACTTTTTTTTTATTTGCATAAAATTTTCTGGTTATTAAAATAAAAAATAAAAAAAAAATGATAATAAAGAAGATTTAGTTTGCTGAAACTATTGGCTAATATAAATCCTTCATTTTATAAATGCACTTTAGAAAAATAAAATTATAATTGTTTAAAGTTGTTTACAAAAGAAAAGCTTATTGGGCATTCACACAAAAAATCTTAAGATATCTAAAACTTAGTGTTTTAGATTTGATAAAAATAAAAAAATAAATCTCCTACTTTGATGTCTACCTTAAAGAAGTTCATAATAATAATTATTAAAAAATTCAATTTCAATAAATCAATACCATTAGGTTTCCTAGTTGGATTGTTTTTGTTTGAATTATCAATTGTTTCATCTGTTTCATCATACATTGAAGGAGTTTTGTTTTCAGAAACTTTAGTTTTTTTCTGATCTGCTTCAGAGAAATATGTTGATTTGATAATGTTGCTTAGATAAAGTCAATTTACAGATTAAATTTTTTTTTTTATTTTGAAAATACTTAGAATGTAAAAAGGTAAAATTTATATTTTAAGACGTTATGAAGTTTAAAATAAAAATTAACTAACACATACAGTTTATATGAAAAATGCTGTTTTAAAACAAATAAACTTTTTATGTTATCATTCTTAACAAAAAAGAAAGCTATATGTTTTAGTGGTAATAAATAATCCACTTTGAAATTTAATTTTTTAAAATCCAAATTTATGCTGTATATTTGGCTTGATTGTATATTAAAATACTATAAGTATATAGTGCTAATAATTATTGCAAATTAATTTTAAATATTTAAGATACAGAAAATATTTTTTTTTATAGTTTTATTGTGTTTGGCAATCAAAATTTAAAAAAATATTATCCTGTTAGTCAGCAAAGAATTTCTAAAATAAGTTAAGGTGCATATAATTTTTTATTGATTAAAAGAAACGTTTGTATTAATATAAAATTATACTTTTCAAATGAATAAATACCACTAGGTTTCTTTTTTAGATTGTTTTTATTTGAAAAATCTATTGTTTCCTCTGGTTCATCATATGTTGAAGGACTTTTGTTTTCAGAAATTTTTGTTTTTTTCTGATCTGCTTTGAAGAAAAAAGCTTAATCAATAATCTTACTTAAATGATACAAATGATAAAAGATTTGTTTTCACTTTTTTTTTATTTGCATAAAAGTTTCTGGTTATTAAAATAAAAAATAAAAAAAAAATGATAAGAAAGAAGATTTAGTTTGCTGAAACTATTGGCTAATATAAATCCTTCATTTTATAAATGCACTTTAGAAAAATAAAATTATAATTGTTTAAAGTTGTTTACAAAAGAAAAGCTTATTGGGCATTCACACAAAAAATCTTAAGATATCTAAAACTTAGTGTTTTAGATTTGATAAAAATAAAAAAATAAATCTCCTACTTTGATGTCTACCTTAAAGAAGTTCATAATAATAATTATTAAAAAATTCAATTTCAATAAATCAATACCATTAGTTTTCCTAGTTGGATTGTATTCATTTGGATAATCAATTGTTTCATCTGTTTCATCATACATTGAAGGAGTTTTGTTTTCAGAAACTTTAGTTTTTTTCTGATCTGCTTCAGAGAAATATGTTGATTTGATAATGTTGCTTAGATAAAGTCAATTTACAGATTAAATTTTTTTTTATTTTGAAAATACTTAGAATGTAAAAAGGTAAAATTTATATTTTAAGACGTTATGAAGTTTAAAATAAAAATTAACTAACACATACAGTTTATATGAAAAATGCTGTTTTAAAACAAATAAACTTTTTTATGTAATCATTCTTAACAAAAAAGAAAGCAATATGTTTTAGTGGTAATAAATAATCCACTTTGAAATTTAATTTTTTAAAATCCAAATTTATGCTGTATATTTGGCTTGATTGTATATTAAAATACTATAAGTATATAGTGCTAATAATTATTGCAAATTACTTTTAAAATTTTAAGATACAGAAAATATTTTTTTTTTATAGTTTTATTGTGTTTGGCAATCTAAATTTAAAAAAATATTATCCTGTTAGTCAGCAAAGAATTTCTAAAATAAGTTAAGGTACATATAATTTTTTATTGATTAAAAGAAACGTTTGTATTAATATAAAATTATACTTTTCAAATGAATAAATACCACTAGGTTTCTTTTTTAGATTGTTTTTATTTGAAAAATCTATTGTTTCCTCTGGTTCATCATATGTTGAAGGACTTTTGTTTTCAGAAATTTTTGTTTTTTTCTGATCTGCTTTGAAGAAAAAAGCTTAATCAATAATCTTACTTAAATGATACAAATGATAAAAGATTTGTTTTCACTTTTTTTTTATTTGCATAAAAGTTTCTGGTTATTAAAATAAAAAATAAAAAAAAAATGATAAGAAAGAAGATTTAGTTTGCTGAAACTATTGGCTAATATAAATCCTTCATTTTATAAATGCACTTTAGAAAAATAAAATTATAATTGTTTAAAGTTGTTTACAAAAGAAAAGCTTATTGGGCATTCACACAAAAAATCTTAAGATATCTAAAACTTAGTGTTTTAGATTTGATAAAAATAAAAAAATAAATCTCCTACTTTGATGTCTACCTTAAAGAAGTTCATAATAATAATTATTAAAAAATTCAATTTCAATAAATCAATACCATTAGTTTTCCTAGTTGGATTGTATTCATTTGGATAATCAATTGTTTCATCTGTTTCATCATACATTGAAGGAGTTTTGTTTTCAGAAACTTTAGTTTTTTTCTGATCTGCTTCAGAGAAATATGTTGATTTGATAATGTTGCTTAGATAAAGTCAATTTAAAGATTAAATTTTTTTTTTTATTTTGAAAATACTTAGAATGTAAAAAGGTAAAATTTATATTTTAAGACGTTATGAAGTTTAAAATAAAAATTAACTAACACATACAGTTTATATGAAAAATGCTGTTTTAAAACAAATAAACTTTTTTATGTAATCATTCTTAACAAAAAAGAAAGCAATATGTTTTAGTGGTAATAAATAATCCACTTTGAAATTTAATTTTTTAAAATCCAAATTTATGCTGTATATTTGGCTTGATTGTATATTAAAATACTATAAGTATATAGTGCTAATAATTATTGCAAATTAATTTTAAAATTTTAAGATACAGAAAATATTTTTTTTTATAGTTTTATTGTGTTTGGCAATCTAAATTTAAAAAAATATTATCCTGTTAGTCAGCAAAGAATTTCTAAAATAAGTTAAGGTACATATAATTTTTTATTGATTAAAAGAAACGTTTGTATTAATATAAAATTATACTTTTCAAATGAATAAATACCACAAGGTTTCTTTTTTAGATTGTTTTTATTTGAAAAATCTATTGTTTCCTCTGGTTCATCATATGTTGAAGGACTTTTGTTTTCAGAAATTTTTGTTTTTTTCTGATCTGCTTTGAAGAAAAAAGCTTAATCAATAATCTTACTTAAATGATACAAATGATAAAAGATTTGTTTTCACTTTTTTTTTATTTGCATAAAAGTTTCTGGTTATTAAAATAAAAAATAAAAAAAAAATGATAAGAAAGAAGATTTAGTTTGCTGAAACTATTGGCTAATATAAATCCTTCATTTTATAAATGCACTTTAGAAAAATAAAATTATAATTGTTTAAAGTTGTTTACAAAAGAAAAGCTTATTGGGCATTCACACAAAAAATCTTAAGATATCTAAAACTTAGTGTTTTAGATTTGATAAAAATAAAAAAATAAATCTCCTACTTTGATGTCTACCTTAAAGAAGTTCATAATAATAATTATTAAAAAATTCAATTTCAATAAATCAATACCATTAGTTTTCCTAGTTGGATTGTATTCATTTGGATAATCAATTGTTTCATCTGTTTCATCATACATTGAAGGAGTTTTGTTTTCAGAAACTTTAGTTTTTTTCTGATCTGCTTCAGAGAAATATGTTGATTTGATAATGTTGCTTAGATAAAGTCAATTTAAAGATTAAATTTTTTTTTTTATTTTGAAAATACTTAGAATGTAAAAAGGTAAAATTTATATTTTAAGACGTTATGAAGTTTAAAATAAAAATTAACTAACACATACAGTTTATATGAAAAATGCTGTTTTAAAACAAATAAACTTTTTTATGTAATCATTCTTAACAAAAAAGAAAGCAATATGTTTTAGTGGTAATAAATAATCCACTTTGAAATTTAATTTTTTAAAATCCAAATTTATGCTGTATATTTGGCTTGATTGTATATTAAAATACTATAAGTATATAGTGCTAATAATTATTGCAAATTACTTTTAAAATTTTAAGATACAGAAAATATTTTTTTTTATAGTTTTATTGTGTTTGGCAATCTAAATTTAAAAAAATATTATCCTGTTAGTCAGCAAAGAATTTCTAAAATAAGTTAAGGTACATATAATTTTTTATTGATTAAAAGAAACGTTTGTATTAATATAAAATTATACTTTTCAAATGAATAAATACCACTAGGTTTCTTTTTTAGATTGTTTTTATTTGAAAAATCTATTGTTTCCTCTGGTTCATCATATGTTGAAGGACTTTTGGTTTCAGAAATTTTTGTTTTTTTCTGATCTGCTTTGAAGAAAAAAGCTTAATCAATAATCTTACTTAAATGATACAAATGATAAAAGATTTGTTTTCACTTTTTTTTTATTTGCATAAAATTTTCTGGTTATTAAAATAAAAAATAAAAAAAAAATGATAATAAAGAAGATTTAGTTTGCTGAAACTATTGGCTAATATAAATCCTTCATTTTATAAATGCACTTTAGAAAAATAAAATTATAATTGTTTAAAGTTGTTTACAAAAGAAAAGCTTATTGGGCATTCACACAAAAAATCTTAAGATATCTAAAACTTAGTGTTTTAGATTTGATAAAAATAAAAAAATAAATCTCCTACTTTGATGTCTACCTTAAAGAAGTTCATAATAATAATTATTAAAAAATTCAATTTCAATAAATCAATACCATTAGGTTTCCTAGTTGGATTGTTTTTGTTTGAATTATCAATTGTTTCATCTGTTTCATCATACATTGAAGGAGTTTTGTTTTCAGAAACTTTAGTTTTTTTCTGATCTGCTTCAGAGAAATATGTTGATTTGATAATGTTGCTTAGATAAAGTCAATTTACAGATTAAATTTTTTTTTTTATTTTGAAAATACTTAGAATGTAAAAAGGTAAAATTTATATTTTAAGACGTTATGAAGTTTAAAATAAAAATTAACTAACACATACAGTTTATATGAAAAATGCTGTTTTAAAACAAATAAACTTTTTATGTTATCATTCTTAACAAAAAAGAAAGCTATATGTTTTAGTGGTAATAAATAATCCACTTTGAAATTTAATTTTTTAAAATCCAAATTTATGCTGTATATTTGGCTTGATTGTATATTAAAATACTATAAGTATATAGTGCTAATAATTATTGCAAATTAATTTTAAATATTTAAGATACAGAAAATATTTTTTTTTATAGTTTTATTGTGTTTGGCAATCAAAATTTAAAAAAATATTATCCTGTTAGTCAGCAAAGAATTTCTAAAATAAGTTAAGGTGCATATAATTTTTTATTGATTAAAAGAAACGTTTGTATTAATATAAAATTATACTTTTCAAATGAATAAATACCACTAGGTTTCTTTTTTAGATTGTTTTTATTTGAAAAATCTATTGTTTCCTCTGGTTCATCATATGTTGAAGGACTTTTGTTTTCAGAAATTTTTGTTTTTTTCTGATCTGCTTTGAAGAAAAAAGCTTAATCAATAATCTTACTTAAATGATACAAATGATAAAAGATTTGTTTTCACTTTTTTTTTATTTGCATAAAATTTTCTGGTTATTAAAATTAAAAAAAAAAAAAAAAATGATAATAAAGAAGATTTAGTTTGCTGAAACTATTGGCTAATATAAATCCTTCATTTTATAAATGCACTTTAGAAAAATAAAATTATAATTGTTTAAAGTTGTTTACAAAAGAAAAGCTTATTGGGCATTCACACAAAAAATCTTAAGATATCTAAAACTTAGTGTTTTAGATTTGATAAAAATAAAAAAATAAATCTCCTACTTTGATGTCTACCTTAAAGAAGTTCATAATAATAATTATTAAAAAATTCAATTTCAATAAATCAATACCATTAGTTTTCCTAGTTGGATTGTATTCATTTGGATAATCAATTGTTTCATCTGTTTCATCATACATTGAAGGAGTTTTGTTTTCAGAAACTTTAGTTTTTTTCTGATCTGCTTCAGAGAAATATGTTGATTTGATAATGTTGCTTAGATAAAGTCAATTTAAAGATTAAATTTTTTTTTTTATTTTGAAAATACTTAGAATGTAAAAAGGTAAAATTTATATTTTAAGACGTTATGAAGTTTAAAATAAAAATTAACTAACACATACAGTTTATATGAAAAATGCTGTTTTAAAACAAATAAACTTTTTTATGTAATCATTCTTAACAAAAAAGAAAGCAATATGTTTTAGTGGTAATAAATAATCCACTTTGAAATTTAATTTTTTAAAATCCAAATTTATGCTGTATATTTGGCTTGATTGTATATTAAAATACTATAAGTATATAGTGCTAATAATTATTGCAAATTACTTTTAAAATTTTAAGATACAGAAAATATTTTTTTTTATAGTTTTATTGTGTTTGGCAATCTAAATTTAAAAAAATATTATCCTGTTAGTCAGCAAAGAATTTCTAAAATAAGTTAAGGTACATATAATTTTTTATTGATTAAAAGAAACGTTTGTATTAATATAAAATTATACTTTTCAAATGAATAAATACCACTAGGTTTCTTTTTTAGATTGTTTTTATTTGAAAAATCTATTGTTTCCTCTGGTTCATCATATGTTGAAGGACTTTTGTTTTCAGAAATTTTTGTTTTTTTCTGATCTGCTTTGAAGAAAAAAGCTTAATCAATAATCTTACTTAAATGATACAAATGATAAAAGATTTGTTTTCACTTTTTTTTTATTTGCATAAAGATTTCTGGTTATTAAAATAAAAATTTTAAAAAAAATGATAATAAAGAAGATTTAGTTTGCTGAAACTATTGGCTAATATAATCCTTCATTTTATAAATGCACTTTAGAAAAATAAAATTATAATTGTTTAAAGTTGTTTACAAAAGAAAAGCTTATTGGGCATTCACACAAAAAATCTTAAGATATCTAAAACTTAGTGTTTTAGATTTGATAAAAATAAAAAAATAAATCTCCTACTTTGATGTCTACCTTAAAGAAGTTCATAATAATAATTATTAAAAAATTCAATTTCAATAAATCAATACCATTAGGTTTCCTAGTTGGATTGTTTTTGTTTGAATTATCAATTGTTTCATCTGTTTCATCATACATTGAAGGAGTTTTGTTTTCAGAAACTTTAGTTTTTTTCTGATCTGCTTCAGAAAAATATGTTTAATTGATAATGTTGCTTAGATAAAGTCAATTTACAGATTAAATTTTTTTTTTTATTTTGAAAATACTTAGAATGTAAAAAGGTAAAATTTATATTTTAAGACGTTATGAAGTTTAAAATAAAAATTAACTAACACATACAGTTTATATGAAAAATGCTGTTTTAAAACAAATAAACTTTTTATGTTATCATTCTTAACAAAAAAGAAAGCTATATGTTTTAGTGGTAATAAATAATCCACTTTGAAATTTAATTTTTTAAAATCCAAATTTATGCTGTATATTTGGCTTGATTGTATATTAAAATACTATAAGTATATAGTGCTAATAATTATTGCAAATTAATTTTAAATATTTAAGATACAGAAAATATTTTTTTTTATAGTTTTATTGTGTTTGGCAATCAAAATTTAAAAAAATATTATCCTGTTAGTCAGCAAAGAATTTCTAAAATAAGTTAAGGTGCATATAATTTTTTATTGATTAAAAGAAACGTTTGTATTAATATAAAATTATACTTTTCAAATGAATAAATACCACTAGGTTTCTTTTTTAGATTGTTTTTATTTGAAAAATCTATTGTTTCCTCTGGTTCATCATATGTTGAAGGACTTTTGTTTTCAGAAATTTTTTTTTTTTTCTGATCTGCTTTGAAGAAAAAAGCTTAATCAATAATCTTACTTAAATAATACAAATGATAAAAGATTTGTTTTCACTTTTTTTTTATTTGCATAAAGATTTCTGGTTATTAAAATAAAAAATTTAAAAAAAATGATAATAAAGAAGATTTAGTTTGCTGAAACTATTGGCTAATATAATCCTTCATTTTATAAATGCACTTTAGAAAAATAAAATTATAATTGTTTAAAGTTGTTTACAAAAGAAAAGCTTATTGGGCATTCACACAAAAAATCTTAAGATATCTAAAACTTAGTGTTTTAGATTTGATAAAAATAAAAAAATAAATCTCCTACTTTGATGTCTACCTTAAAGAAGTTCATAATAATAATTATTAAAAAATTAAATTTCAATAAATCAATACCATTAGTTTTCCTAGTTGGATTGTATTCATTTGGATAATCAATTGTTTCATCTGTTTCATCATACATTGAAGGAGTTTTGTTTTCAGAAACTTTAGTTTTTTTCTGATCTGCTTTAGAGAAATATGTTGATTTGATAATGTTGCTTAGATAAAGTCAATTTACAGATTAAATTTTTTTTTTATTTTGAAAATACTTAGAATGTAAAAAGGTAAAATTTATATTTTAAGACGTTATGAAGTTTAAAATAAAAATTAACTAACACATACAGTTTATATGAAAAATGCTGTTTTAAAACAAATAAACTTTTTTATGTAATCATTCTTAACAAAAAAGAAAGCAATATGTTTTAGTGGTAATAAATAATCCACTTTGAAATTTAATTTTTTAAAATCCAAATTTATGCTGTATATTTGGCTTGATTGTATATTAAAATACTATAAGTATATAGTGCTAATAATTATTGCAAATTACTTTTAAAATTTTAAGATACAGAAAATATTTTTTTTTATAGTTTTATTGTGTTTGGCAATCTAAATTTAAAAAAATATTATCCTGTTAGTCAGCTAAGAATTTCTAAAATAAGTTAAGTTGCATATAATTTTTTATTGATTAAAAGAAACGTTTGTATTAATATAAAATTATACTTTTCAAATGAATAAATACCACTAGGTTTCTTTTTTAGATTGTTTTTATTTGAAAAATCTATTGTTTCCTCTGGTTCATCATATGTTGAAGGACTTTTGTTTTCAGAAATTTTTGTTTTTTTATTTATTTGTTTTTTAAATTTTAAAAATTCTTTAGAATGTTAGAAAGGAAAATTTTTATTTTAAGTTGTTATGAAGTTTATAATAAAAAATTTACTGATATATATTGTTTATATGACTATTTCTTTTTTTTAAACAAATTATAATATTTTTATTAAATCCATCTTAAAAAGAAAGCAATATCTTTCAGCGGTATTAAGTAATTTAATTTGGAATTTAATTATTATAAAAATCCAAATTAATACTCTGTATTTTGCTTGATTTTATATTTAAATGCTTTAAAAATTAGTGCTAACAATTATTACTAATTACTTTAAAAATGTTAATATAGTTATATTGTTATATTGGCAATCTAAATTATTTATAAAATCTTTTTTTTTTAGTTAGCTAAAAATTACTAAAAAAAATAGGTACATATCATTTTTTATTGATCAAAAGAAAAGTTTTTATTAATATTAAATTATACTTTTCAAATGAATAAATACACTAGGTTTTCTATTTGGATTGTTTCTATTCAGAAAATCAATTGTTTACTCTGTTTTATCATATGTTGAAGAAGTTTTGTTTTCAGAAACTTTTGTTTTTTTCTGATCTTTTTTGAAGATGAAAACTTAATCAATAATCTTATTTAAATGATAAAATTTAAAAAAAAATTTTCCACAATTTTTTTTGTACAAATTTTTCTGGTTATAAAATCAAAAATAAAAATAATAGTTAAAAAAAAAAATTTATTTTTCTGAAAATATTACCTGATATGTTTCCTTTATTTTGTAAATTCATTTTTTAAAAAATGAATTGATAATGTTGCTTAGATAAAGTCAATTTAAATATTTTTATTTTTCAATTTTACAATTTTACAATTTTACAACTTATTCTGGTTATCAAATCATAAATAAATATAATAATAAAAAAAAAAATTAGTTTGCTGAAAATATTGGCCAATGTATTTCTTTGATTTTATAAATACATTTTTAAAAAATTAAATTGTATTAGTTTAAATTTGTTTATGAAATAAAAGCATATTCCAGAATAACAATTTTGCTAACTACTTAAAAAAATGTTTTAAGATACTTTGAAGAAAGAAGCTTTATCAATAATCTTACTTAAATGATAAAATGATAAAAAATTATACACCTTTTTTTATTTTAAATTTTTTTATAGTTATTAAAATCAAAAATTTAAAAAAAATTATAATAAAGAAGATTTAGTGTGCCTGAAATTATTGGCCAATATAAATCCTTTATTTTATAAAGGCACTTTGAAATTTTTAAAAAAATTTCTTTAAAGTTCTTTATGAAATGTAATCGTATGCCAAAAAATACTAAGATAAGTTAGAATACATTTAAATTTTGATCAAAGTAAAGTTTTTTTTAATGTAAAATTAAAATTTTACAATAAAAAAATACCAATAGTTTTCCTATTTGGATTGTTTTTATTCAGAAAATCAATTGTTTTATTTCTTTCATCATATGTTGAAGGAGTTTTTTTTTTTTCAGAAATATTAGTTTTTGTCTGATGTAGTTAAAGAAAGAAATATAATAGGTAATCTTACTTAAATGATAAAAAAATCTGTTTTATTATTCAATAGAGGTTTATTGTTTTTAAAAACTGATTTTTCTGATCTGTTTTGAGGAATCAAGTATTATTAAAATTTGCTTTAAATAAAGCATGAAAAAGATATTTTTAGCTATATTATTTGGAAAATTCTTCAAAACATCAAAACTTAAAGATTAAGAATAGAAAGTCAATCTAGACAATAGGCACTTTAATATATATGTATATTTACTTTAAAAAAATATTTTAAATTTGACTGAATCCAGTCATTGTATTTATTATCAATAAATATATATAATTATTTTATAATTTATCAAAATGTTTTAACAACAGGATATTAAAATTATATCTTTTTAAATAAATAAATACCACTAGGTTTCCTAATTCTTTAGGACAAAAAAAAGGAAAGATCAACAAAAAAAATTAAAGGTATTAAGGAATATAAAAATAATTTACTTTATTAAGATTAATACTTTTCTGTATAATTCTATTATTTTTAAACTATATATATATATTGTTATAAACCTGGTGGTTGCACAGATGGGGGTAGGGGTGTGTGTAGTCAGCCGACGCAAATCGCCTCAGGCCAGCGCTAGACGAGCGGTCAACCGTGACGAGTTACGACGATCAGCCGAGTAGAGTGTCAACAGGACGGTTCGGGAAGGATCGCCGTCGTGAAAAGAGCTCAGGAGCGTCACGAGAGTTGTAGTCATCTGACCACCTAGAAACGTCGAGCGGCGTTCTGTCCGGTTCGAGAAGGCCAGCAGGGACCCTATATAAGAGAGGAGGTGTCGCAGTCTAGACGGTCGAGAAAAGGGGCTCAATACAGCAAGGTTCACGACAGAAAGTTCACGACAGGGCTCAGAACACGGTCGACTACAGCACAGTTCAACGGTGTGGTTCTGTACGGAGCATTACGACGGTTCAGTGCGGAGTACTGTCGAGTACAGTTGAGACAACTGGCGTCTTGATCTTGGTCTGCGATCGAATCCGACACAACGAGCCTAGTGTGTGAAATCAGTCCTGAACTGTTAAACCCAGTGCAAGCCTGGAACGAGAAGGAGAGGCCTATGCAAGAGTTAATACGGCGGTACGTTGTTATCGGAGAGATATTTGTACTGTGTAAGCGTGCCAATTGTACAGTATTGACTGTTATTTATTCAACTATTAAAGTGTTACGTTACTTTGGAGCCCAGAGTTGTCAAGTTCTTTAAGTTGGTGGTATATGGTGCAGTTTGCAGAGAGCCTGGGTAGTGAGATTCGTAACAATATATATATATATGCATATATATATATATATATATATATATATATATATATATATATATATATATATATATATATCATGTTATAATTTTTTTGCTTGGTCCCAAAGTGTATAAATGGGAAATAAAATATTAACTCTCCGTAATTATTTGTCCACGTTTCGACAGAATTCTTCATTTTGTTTATTACTATTTCACTCCCCTGTATTGATTAAGCTTTAATAACATTTTCGTTTGTTATCAGAAAATATTTTATTTGGTATATAATGCAGAAATTTAGGCTCATAAAATTAAAATTAATTTAATTTAATGAGGTCAAATCAGCGATGGTATCGTCAACTAGGCGAGTTAAAGTTAAATATATATATTTTTTTAAATAATATTTTTTTTAGAGAATGTATATAAATAAATAAAGAAGTTGTGATCAAGAAACATGCGAGTTCCTCCAAGGAGCTTTAGAAGTTTTTATCAAGAAACATGAGAGTTCCTCTAAGGACCTTTAGAATTTGAACTCATGGAAGACATTGTTATTATATTATGTCCAGTTAATAAAACCTATATTCGTTGAGTTGCCTTCCTTAAGTATATGGTGTCGAAGTGGGAACTTAAGTTAAGTAAACATTTTAAAAAGTAATGACCTTATGGTATAAATAAATCTATTTGCAAACTAGTATTTCCCAATATTAAACCCATAAACTTAAAGCGTTTGTCCAATGCAGCACCCCAAGCTGTTTTCTCAGAGTGCATATTGTGCTTAGCGCATTATATTTAATAACGAAATCATCATTGACAAGAAGTTAAAAGTGTAAATGAACATGTTCTTTTTTTTAAAGAGAAAGATACATAAACTGTTGAACATTTGATGTACATCATCCACTGATGGTATAAATAAGCTATAATAAATTGGTTTATAAATCAAGATTTTATCAACATATTGGTCTGTGAGCTTCTTTCAATGTAATTATTTGTTAGAACAATAATTTGTTAACAGGTAATACAAAAAGATTTAACAATGAATTAGTAGACAAGCAGAGTAATCCAACTAACGTATAAGTTATAACTGTCTGTTATATACTTGTCAGTACGGAAAGAGTTCGCTGATGCGTGTACTCAAAGCCATTTAATTTAGTGAGGCCATTTGACAAGTATACTATTGGCTCTGACTGCAGTCTGCAATATAGTTCTTTCAAATGTTTTAGCTCCTTGCATTTACGATTTTCTTATTTGACTAAAGCTAGGGGCATAGAATTTCAGAGTTCAGACAGAGCGGTATATACAATAGCTGCGTTTGGGAAATGGAATTCTTTATTGACATTCTGAGTTGAGACAGAGCGATACATACAACTTAACTGCGTTTAGGCTATCTATCAAGAGGACTCTAGTTCGAATCATGACTTGAGCTGAATTGTGTTTGAGTTGTGTTTGGCAAGGGCCCAAAGTTAATTAGAATTCTCCAGACACTTCATTCTCCAGCATGTGCACATGAAAGATTCGCTCACATATTAGGTATCTTCCCGCTGTGTCTCTCTCTTCCCCACTTTCTAATCATGACGCAATAATTCAAGGTGTGCGCATTCATTTCGTTTTAATTTCTCGTGCTGAAATCGATTACAGTCTGTTTTTACAACATTTTTTAGAATTGCGTTTCTCTCTGGAGGGAACTTTTAAATCTCCCCTCTATCGCTCACTCTTCCACCGCCACCATCCCTGGCATCTTTAAACCACATGATCAGAAATCTTTGGTCATTTTCACCCAGGGCTCCACAGGTGGACGGACGTGTCCATTCTCTTCAGAACTCTTCTATTTTTCCTATCGGAGCTGAGTGCCATTTTTCTCCTCCTTTAAACAGGAATCTTAGTACCACTACAACAGCTCCATGCTCAGTGTCCATTACTACCTTCTGCACATGCCCAGTGTCACGGATGAATGTGTGTATGTATAATCGATTTTTACAATCTGCGCAAATGACCGGAAGTGTGTTGTTTTGTCTGAGTCCAGCGAGTGTGATATGCAGTAAAGTTGATTAAAGTTTATGTGTTTGATCTAGTGGTTTAATTGTTTTATTTCGTTAACTAAAACTGAACCAGGGACACCTAGACGTATCGAGACCTAAGGTAGATTCTATCGAGTTATAAGTAGATAGAGTTATATAATAGGAAAGCTGTGACACCCGAGCAGCCGCAGTCCTTTAAAAGATAGAGACCCAACGAGCAATTTGCCAAGATAAACAGACGGACAATACGGACTTTCTCTTATAAGCACTTACTATCAATGATGCTATATATCCACGCCAGTTCATGTACATTTCACTTCCCAATGTAAAATACCACCCCATTTTAATATCACGTTTATTTTAATAAACCATTGCACATAACTATATTTACAGTATTAGTTGCCTGCATTTTAGCTTTGTTCCTGTAAGTGTTGCATTTTTGCAAGTGTTGGCTTAACCTAAAACCCCCTAGACCTCATAAAACGGTCACAATACATCAAAACAACAAAGCTTGTACTAAAATGGGTCTACATCGTTAGTAACTTTATCAACTCCAGAAGTAAAAAGAAACAATTAAATCAATTCGTAAAAATATAATTTTTTTTAAAATTACATTCTTAGTATAATGTCATTTTCCTGGTAACAAAATAAAAACTATTGGAGCATTATTTATTTTTTAATTTTCATTGTCCTGCAATCTTAAAGTTTCACTGAGGACCTATAGAATTTGAATATGAAAATCCATTGGCTAACAAAAGAAAAGTTTCTCTTTAAACTGCTAACTTGTATTTTTCTGCATCATGTTCGCTATCCAATATACATTTGAGTATAAACAGCATACTGATATTCATTGCAAGCATAAACATTATTGTATTTTCATACTCGGAAGGAATGTTACTCGATATGCAATATTCGTTAGTCCGAAAATAGAACAAAAATATCTACTTACTTGTTATCGGTTTAGTGGGTGCCGTAGATGATGCAGCAGGCTGCACAGCACCTGATCATAACAAAGTCATTTTTAAAAGAAGAAAGTATTTCAGTATATAATAAATATAAAAAATTATATATATATATATATATATATATAATTGTCATAAACCTGGTAGTGGCACAAAAGGGGGATGTGGTGTGAGTGTAGTCAGTCGACGCAAATCGCCTCAGGCCAGCGCTAGACGAGCGGTCAACCGTGACGAGTTACGACGATCAGCCGAGACGAGTGTCAACACGACGGTTCGGGAAGGATCAACGTCGTGAACAGAGCTCAGGAGCGTCACGAGAGTTGTAGTCATCTGATCACCCAGAATGGTCCAGCGACGTTCTGCCCGGTTCAAGAAGGCCAGCAGGGACCCTTTATAAAGAGAGGAGGTGTCGCAGTCAAGACGGTTGAGAAAAGGGGCTCAATACAGCACGGTTCACGAGAGAGGCTCACGACAGAAGGTTCACGACAGGGCTCAGAACACGGTCGACTACAGCACAGTTTTTGAAAACCTTGTCTACCCAGGGTTTTTTTTTGTGCGTTATACTTTTTGATGTTTTTTGTCCTGATGAAGAATAGAAGAATTTTAATAAGATTCTTGAAAGAAATTTAAAAAAAAACGTAATACTCGTAGAAATGAAAGCCCAAAGTCCTACCAAGTAGAAGAATTCCAATAACATTAAAAGAGAAAGTCAGAGCTCAATTAAATTAATTAGTTCATCGAGGAATTCTGGAAAGAATAACTGAGCCCATGGAGTGGGTTAGCCAAAAGGCATTGGTAGAGAAATCAGATGGCAGGATCAAAATATGCATTAATCCTCAACCCTTGAACAAGGCACTAGTGAGGGAGCATTACAACCTAACAACACTAGAAGACATTTTGGCTGAAATAGGTAACGCCAAGATATTTAGCAAAGTCGACATTAAGGAAGCTTTTTAGCATATCAAACTAGACCCGGACTCATCAGGTCTCACTGCAATGGCGATTCCATTCGGTAGGTACAAATGGAATAGGCTTCCTTTTGGTCTCAAAGTAAGCTCGGAAGTTTTTCAAAGACATTTAAAAGATTCGTTAGGGGGACTAACAGGATGTTTTAACGTGGTGTATGATATAATGGTAATAGGCAAGGGTGACACAGTAGAAGAGGCTCGCAGAAATCATGAAGAAAACCTATCAAAATTACTCAATAGGCTAAAGGAAAAGAACATCAGACTAAATGAAAAGAAACCAGTACTCCGAAAATCAAAAATTGTTTTTCATTTTTCATTATTTTCCAGTCAGGAATAAAACCAGACCCAAACAATTTCAGAGCCATAGCAAATCTAAAAACCCCTGAAGACAATACATCGGTTCGGAGATTTTGTGGAATGATACAAAATCTGTCAAGATTCATCTAAGGTCTTTCAGCAGACCTACAGCCAATAACAGAATTGACTAAGAAACACAAGCTATTCGCGTGGTCGAATGACTGTGAGAAAGCATTTAATAGTGTCAAACAAAAGATATCTAATCATGGAACCCTACGTTATTTAGACCCGGAGAAGAAAGTAACTATTCAGGCGGACAGCAGTAAAAATGGCCAAGGAGCTGTACTACTACAAAATGAGAAACCCATAGCATATACATCAAGGTCACTCACAGAGCCTCAGAAAAAGTGGGCTTAAATGAATAAAGAACTCTTGGCTGTAGTAGTAGCTCTGGAAAAATATGACCAGTACACGTACGGCAGAACAATAATAATACAGAATGATCATAAACGATTGGAAAATATACTTAATAAACCCCTCAGTGTGCACCTAAAAGGCTTCAAAGCTTAATGATGCGTTTGTTTCCGATACGATGTTCAGTACAAGTATACCAAAGGAAACAAATTACAGATTTCCGACATGCTAAGCAGAGATCCTCTAACAGAGCAGGAAGATTTTCCTGACACCTATATCAACACTGTAGGACTGGCCCTCCCAGATATAATGTTAAATAAAGTTAAAGATGCAGTGAAAATAGACAATGAGATGCAGATTTTGAAACAGTACACACTGAACGGTTGGCCAGGCAAGCATATTGTACCAGAACTTAAACAGTATTGGTTACTTGCAGATGTACTGACCTATGAGGATGGCCTTCTAATGAAAGGGAAAAGAATGATTATCCCAAAAGCATTAAGAAAAGAAGTTGAGACCAAACTACATGCAGCACACTTAAGCTATGATGCCATGATGAGAAGGGCAAGGGACGCAGTTTTCTGGACGGGAATAGCCGCAAGAATAAAAGAAATATCTAATGAATACCAACCTTGTCTGCAACGTAAACCTGCAAACCAGAAAGAAAGCATAATACAGCATAATGAGGGTTCAAATCCCTGGGATAAAATTGGAATAGATTTATTTCAAATATTCGAACAACAATTCCTTGCCATAGTTGACTACTATTCAAATTTTATTTAAGTGGAACATTTGCACACGAAACAAGTCAAGTTGTTCTAAGAAAACGGAAAAATGTGTTTGCCAGAAATGGTGTCCCCCAAAGTTTGTATCAGTGATTTTGGACCTCAGTTTTCATCTGCTGAATTTAACACATTTATGGAATCATGGGGTGTTCATTATTTAAAATCATCACCAGGACATCATCAGTCAAACGGCAGGCAGAGGCAGTAGTGAAAATATAAAAGAATTTGATGAAAAAATCCAAAGAAAGTAAATTGGATGCCTATGAAGCCCTATTAGAGTTAAGAAACACACCCAGGCAAGATACCAAGTTAAGTCCGGCTCAGATTCTATTCGGAAGGGTAACAAGAACGCTATTGCCAAGAAAAGGGCATCCGGCAAATATTTCGCAAGAAACCACAGCCAAACGAGAGAAGCGACAGCAAAACACTCATCAGTACTCTCTGCGACCAAGAGCTATCTACAGAAACCTTCGAGATATGCTTTAAAGAACTGTATATATTTACGATGTTGTAAATAGTTTTGATTGTTGATTTGAATATATATTTTTGTTTGTTTCTTTCTTTTTTAGGGAGGAGAGGGGATGTTGATGGTAATGTTATACCACTTTCAGTAACTCACAAAATATTGTATATTACCCCCCCTTTAGGGATACTGTATTTAGTGGGAAGAGGAGTGCCCATGCATAGGGAACACTACTCTAGTAGTCAAGATGGCTGATTAAAGTTGTTATAATCTTAAATGTCCTTATGTCAAGTTTGTGTACATTCAACTTTCTAGCGTAACAGATCAGACTAGAAAAATAGTCAATGACAAAACACTTACATAAAGCAGAGAATACTTTGTGTCTTAAGTCTCTCAACTCTGTAAAATCTTGAACAGCAAACCTGTTCTCATCGACTGGTTTACTGGCAATGCCATCCAACTCCTTTGTATCAGTTAAGCCAATACCAATGGCATAGATATGAATACCTTCTGCCTTAGCTTGTTCTGCTTCTGGAACTGTCCTTCTAGAGTTGATATTTGAAACACCATCTGTCACAACAACAGCTACGTTATTAACATCTGAGCGATCACCATTTCCTGCTGTGAACATAACAGATCTCATTGTTTTGAGAGCATCTGCAGTGTTGGTACTACCATACCTATACGGAATATCATCAATGGCATTGTACACATCAGCTTTCTTAGCGTAAGTATTTAGTTGGAACTGCACATAATCAGCATCACTATAGATGACTACACCAACTCTGACATTGCCTCCATCAATATCAGCATCCAGGAGGAAGTCTTTAACAAAATCTTTCATCAGTTCAAAGTTTGGTTCAGTTACACTAGTAGAGGCATCAAGTACAAAGACCAAGTCTAATTTGGCTCCAGCACAACCTGTAAATTATAAATATGAGAATATTTAATATAAAAGTATGTTACGCCTTAACACATTGCAATATTCAGGTCGCAAATTCATAAGCTAAACGTGGAACCTCATGGATGGACACGGTTCTCGAAAATGGCTAAATCGATTTTCCTATGAACTTGTTAGTTTTGTATATGTCGTTGTGAAAAGTATTACTAGCTGTTGACAAAACTGGGAAAAATCTAGTTTGACAATTATAATTTTTTAAGTATAAAATTACATTACTTTTAATTTCGCTAGAGGACTAGAAAATATTTATCTTAAACAGATGACATCGTATTCATTAAAGAGTTTAATTAATTAATATTCAGGAACATATTTGCGCACCGTCTTCTAAGACTAGATCTAAAGGCCTATCATTAAAATATGACACTATCCATTAGATTTATGTATTCGCCAAACGAGAACTTTTTATCGGGTGGGGGGTGGGGCTGGGTAAAGAATGCTCCTTATTATTTTTGAAGTAGAACATTTGTGTGTTATTAAGAGCAAAATAATCGCTCTATAGTTTTATAAAAGAGATTTTGTCCTAAAGCTCAATACAAGAATGGCCGGCATTAAGCATATAATAACTAAGCAAAATAGGGCCTCCAGTTGTTGCGGGCCTTGCACAAGACTAAACAAAAAAGAAAAAGTTATGAAACTTGAATCAGATCTTAATCACAGTATAGTACTATGACCCTATGTTTACTAATCTAACTCGGTCTCTTGGCCTACTACGGAACTTGCGATAAGTGGATTTCATTTATAGACATATTTCTTTTTTTTGAATTGCAAAATTGTATATTTTTCTCTTCTTTTTAATAAATAAAATTCATTTAGGGCTAACTTATTCACGTCGTCAAGGGCTTCTAAGGCTGTCCCTCGTGTAAGTAATTTTCTTTATTTAGCTTTTTTCGTTTGGATATTTTTTTGTGTTAGAAAACTGGCTGGTGAAATATTAGAAATAGTACAGTTTTAATGTCAATAATCATCACAACTATTTTATATACTTGAAATGGGTTCTAGGGAATGTGCAGACTAATACATTAGTGAACAGTCAAAATTTGATTATGTGTTTACACTCGTTGGAAAAAAAATATAATGATTGTAAATAAGTAGGACAACAAGTGCTACACTATTGTTCCACAATCTCAAAATAATATTTTCATTTAAAAATTCTTACATTATTCCAATTTTATTTATTTATTATTTATTAAAGTTCATTTAAAAATGGTTTTAGTGCAAAAACAAATAAATAAAAGAATAAAAAAAATAAAATAATACCAATGGATTTCCCAGCTGTAGCAGGAGTGATAGTAAATATATTTATATTGTTTTCTACGGTTTCAGCAAGTGTTGAATGAGTGTCTATTTCAATTTCTTCGGTTTCTTCTAAATCTGCTTTAAAAAAAGTAAGCATTATCTATTAATACAGCGCAGTGGTGTCAATAGATGGTTCGGGTCGCTTTGGATGACACACACAATGGGGTGACAACCATGTGGAAAAAAATGCACTTTTGCAAACAAAAAAAACACACAAAAAAAACAGACAACTTTAAAAATGTGACAGTACCGGGATTCAAAAGTAAAAAAGTGGTTGTATAAATGTATGCCCATGGGGAAAATTTAATATCGAGACTTTTATTAGTTTTTTTGTTTTTTTTAATAGTGGAATGGTCCGAAAGTAGGAAATCACGAAAAGACTGAAAAACATTTATCAGGCTTTAAAAATTGAAAAATTAGATTACATCGAATTGGCATGGAAGACATTAGTATGATTAACTTAAAGAAAGAAACAAAGTCGAGTCTATGTGGCGTTATGTGAAAGAAGCTTTTCAAAACCGAAATTATTCAGGAACCTTTAAGATACGAATTTCAGGCAATGCTGTCCATTAATAACAAAATCACACAGAAAAATATTGACTTGAAAGTAATTTTTAAGTTTTGAAGTTTGAAAATCCTAAAAAAAAACTTTTAAATTTTAAATTGTTATTTTGTAAGTTCTAGCAAGCTTTTCAATGTCAAGCTAAATAACACTTTTTTTTTTACATTTTGAAGCCTATAAAACAATTTTTTTGTAAGGTTAAATTTTTCCATTCGTCTGTCTGTACAAAACTAGCATATTAATGTTACCTTCAGGAGCTCTGTCAGGTCTATTAAGGAAAACTTTAGAATGCAACCCCAGGGCACAGGAAGTAGAGGAAGACCAAAAAGAACGTGATGACGCACTGTACTACATTAGGCCGAAAAGACAGGAAAGAGCTAGGAAGCCATTAAAAAATTAGCAAAAGACCGTTGAGAGTGGCATATTTTTACTGAGGCCCTCATGATCCATGAGTAACTTGTTTTACTGATGCCCTATGTTCCACGAGGAACGCAAAGGAAAAATGATGAGGGTGAAGGAAAGCATGCTCAGTTAAATGTTAAATCTGTTTTTCATTTTAAAATATTAAATTTTCATCTATTTAAGTACTATTAAAACATTGTCAGAAACAATGAAATTTTAAAATTAATTTGACACTCATTTTACCGATGTGCAACAACTATCAGTAAGTCAAGGTAATTTAATGAATTATGGTGCAAAAAAAATCAACTAAACAATGATCTCTTTTATATTCGGATTTTACCAGGTAAAAACTGATCTGCGCTTACCGCACCGGGTGACCCCCACCCTAGTGAGGCACATTGTTAGAACTAAAAATGTAATTTTTAAATATTTTATTTGCATAAAGTTCCACTGTCATACCTTGCGATCAAAGGTGCAGTTGATATAAAGGTCATCTGTTTATATAACCAAAGGTAACTATGGTGTCTTGGGTCAAGCCCAATGACTAACTGTCTTACATGTTCCCACAACAAATGTCAGGTTCCTATTAGAGTTAGGCGGACTCACTTCAGTCTTCAACAGGATTCGATCTCAAAGCTCACGTAAATCTAATCGTCATTCAGACACCAATGTAAATTATCGTGTTGCAACATATATGTATATGACATTAGCAATGCCGATCAGAACGGCGTATCTAAGAAACATCGTCGTTAAAAATACTTAGTAAAATGTATTTGGACTTCCTATTGTGTTCAATGCACTGTGAATCCAGGGGGAGGGGCGGTAGGGGCGATCGCCGAAAGGAAGGGGGACGAATTTTACTAAAAAAAATCACACAATTTGTATACAAATTTATTAGTTATGTTAATAATATATATATATATATATATAATTATCTTCTTCCTTCAACAATTTAAACGAGAAGTAAAGGAAAGATCACTCTCTTATTTCTGCGGATAGTCAACGAGAAAACAAGATTGGGGGGGGGGGGGGGGGGGTAGAACACGTAGTCACAAAATAGCAGGGCCGGACCGTTGTAACCAAGAAATATCAATCTTTTTATAAATTTCTAAATCACGTTAAAAAGGGGTGGGGGTGGAAGTAATCTACTCTGTAGTAACTATCGAGGCGACAGAGCACACTCAAGAGTTTGGACACCATGGAAAGATCACTCTTTTATTTTTGCAACTCGGACGGAGGGAGTTATCCTAGGTAATTTAAGAGGCAAAAAAAAAGAGGGTGCAGGGGGTGGGGAGTAGTATTCATCCGGCACGAAATAGTAGAACCGGACTTAACCGTTGTAGAGCCCTATGCGAAACGGATTTTGCGGGGCCAAGTTTGGGTAGTGATACGGATAATAAGTTAAAATTAAGAGTTAAATAAGAAAATAAATTCGTCTTTGCATTTTATTCATTGTTTACTACGTACAAAATTACTTTACGAGCCTTGCGTGTAGCGAAGTCATACAGTACATCATAAAAATTATATTTCCTACATAGATCACGCTCAATTACGAATTACCAAATGTTTCAATCTTTCTACGAGAATTGTTGATCTCAAGTAATTCTTCATTAGTTTGAGGCACGAGAAGTTTCTTTCACTAGATTCCATAATTGCGACCATTGTACAATGTCGTTTTTTTAACGCGCGTAGGATTGACGTTTTCCATATTGAAAGACACCCCAAAATCACAATTTTCGTCTATATATTTCAGGAGATTTGTATAAGTTTTCAAAACATTTTAATAATTTCCGGATATCTCCAGGACCTTTTAGTATATTTTGCAATTTCAGGAGATGTTCAGGAGCTTATGTTAAATCGACAGGAGGCCGCGGGAAATCTATTAAAAGTTATCAAATGGTTTAATTTAATAATTTATACACTTAAAATTAGTGCGGGTCCTATAAAAAAGCAGGGCCCACTGCGGTCACATAGGTTGCAGTGGCCTAAGGTCGGCGCTGCAAAATAGCGGCGTATGCTACGCCACCGGTTGACTAGTATATACTAATTTTTTTATATTTCACCCTATTTTTAGATTATTTCGCCTCCCCCCCCTCTTGAATGGTGGCCGATTTGGTGGGGATTGGGAGGTGACAATGGCATCAATAGTTTGTGAACAAAGTTAGTTGAATATCTATATATTATATATATATATTATATTATGTATGTGTGTGTGTGTGAACATAATCTTTATTACATTCTGACCCTTCATTCTTTCGGAAGACGTTTATTGTGCCCTAGAATTTCTTTCTGGAGTTAGTGAAAAAAATGTGGACTCCCTACCATCGGAAGCAAGGGGATCTGGGGGGGGCGCTAAGAGCTCCCCCAGCGCGGGGCGGAGCCCCGTCGCCAAGCACTATTTCTGGTATTGAATGCCAACAAAATGCATATTCTGAGGTATCTACAGTGCATTTTACTGCTATTAAAAAGTTTTATTGCAAAAACATAATGTGCTTACTGACTTAGATCCCCACGCGCCGTTCGGCGCATTTGCCGTCAAGCTGTTTCCATAAAAATCCGTCACTGGTAATGTCTGAAGCCTCTTCCCACCTGCTCTAAGGACCTCCATGAATGTGTGGCGCCAAGTTGTACTTAATAGGCTTGTCACCACAACTTTTATTATGCGTAATTCATTTTGTCGGAGAACATGTCCCGCAAACCTCATGCGACGCTTTGTCACGCTTACTAAGGGGTCGACTCCCAGTTCGGCAAAGGATTTCTTTGATTTAGACCCGATCTCTATAACTGACTCCTAAAATATGTCTCAGCCATATTTGTTGAGCCACATTTAGTGTTTTTCAATTTCGCAGAAGATTATCTACTGCACTTTAGATTTTATATTGAAAAGGGAAGTTTTATCGTCAAAATCATCTGTTGGTAGTTTCAAACTAAAAAATCTCTGGAGTTGTTTTTTTGAAATTAAAAACCCCATTTAGCTACGGTCCTAGTATTTGGTAACTGTAGTTTGCTTTAGAATAAAATTGAAGATAGAGGTTTTCCACCTCAAAACGCTCTAAAAGGGGATTTTAAACTCAAAACCATCTGGAGGGGTTTTAAACTTTTTAAAAAATGCCATCTGTAGGAGAGGGGGCTTAAATCCAAAACCCCAAAAGGCTTGGCTACGCTCAAATAATTTTAGTGTGTAATTTGCTTTTTTTAAATTGAAGATGTATTTTATAGCTTCAAACCCCGCTTGCGGGAGGTTTAAACTCAAAACCCCTTTGGCTACGCTCATAGATTTTAGAGTGTGTAATTTGCTTTTTTTATATTAAAAATGTATTTTTTAGCTTTAAAATCTACTGGAGGGGAGTTTAAACTCAAAACCCTTTGACTACGCTTATAGGATTTTGAGTGTATGATTTGCTTTATTTAATATTAAATAGGTATGTTTTTTACCTTCAAACGCCGATGAAGGGGGGTTTAAACTCAAAACTGAGTCAAAATCCATTTAGCTACGCTCATAACATTTTAAGTTCGTAATTAGCTTTTTTTATGTATTGAAGTAGTAAATTTTAGCTTCAAACGCTGATGAAGAGGATTGGAGGGGGGGGGGGGAGGGGTAAACTCAAAACCCTTAAAAATTTTGAGTGTGTAATTTGCTTTTTTTATATTGAAGAGGGAGCTTATCGTAAATTTCGGAGGGGGTTTTAAAATCAAAATCTTCCTTAACTGTGTTCTTAGAATTTAGGGATTTTCGTTTGCATTTTTTTTTGGTTATGTTTTATAGAAGAGGGGGATTTACCTGCTAAAACCCCAGGTAGGGGTTTTAAAATCAAAACCCCTGGTAAGGGGTTTTAAACTCAAAACCCTCTGCTAGGGGTTTTAAACTCAAAATCACCTGGTAAAGGGTTTTAAACTGAAAAACCATTGGATGTGCTGGTGCAAGTGATGGTTTAGTATTAAAATCTCACCTAAAAGAAACAAAATCAAAGCAAATAATCCGTCACTAAATTTTCGATCCCTCCCCTTAGGGGGGGATTTCATTTCAACGGGATTTGAACCCCAACCACCACCCCCCGGCTACGTCCATGACATAAGGTATATATTGATGTTTTAATCCATCTGTATATTATGTCGCACACAGACTCTGATCTCAAAGTTTATCATTAGTAAATATAAAATGAAACAGGGTTGTACCAGGTGGAAGTGGCTATACATGCAATCACCTTACGCCCATCGGACAAACCAATGCTTTTTTCTTTTTGTATTTTAGTTAAGAAATTATTAAATTTAACAAAAATGTAATTGCACCCGAATTTATCTTAGTTATTTTAAGAAAGTCTTTGTTTTGGAAAATTTAGAATTCATACGTAATTTTCATTATAAAAATAACAATCGAGATGAGTTCTGAACCGAAATATTATTTTCCAAGTCTCATTTTTCCAACCTTTACTCATACTGAAATTTTGTTATTGTATAAAAATGTTGAGACTACAACTCAAAATATACGCCTGAATCATAAGAATGAGTAGATTGGCGCACCTAATTTCTCCTCCCAGTTCCCAAATGTTTTGTTTACAGCTTTGAATTATAGTTCTGTAACAAAACAAAGTTTCAAACATGCCTATTGCACAAAATGCATCACTTACAAATGAGCTTTTTAAAAAAAATATTATCTTTCCAATATTTTTTTTTTCGGCGGCGATCCTCAAAGTCTTAATTTAAATATGTGGGGTATGTTATCATTTCCAGGAACAAATCGGCTGTATTTACAATGTAGTAAGGGCCTGTAAATTCCTATTAAAATATTTTTCAAATAAAACATTTTCAAAAGGTCCTTTTTGAATAGGATAAATAATGAGCTATAGAAGTCAGGAGAATGCGTTTCTGCAGTGACGAATGCAAGAAAACGCTTTTGGCGTCGGAACTTTGCCCGAACCCCACTGGGGAACTTACAGAGCTCCCCCAGACCCCTTAGCTGTTTAGAGAAAGGCCTCAACATGACTGGTTTTTTTTTGTTTCTTTTTTTTCGCCAAAGGTTGAGAAACACTGCTTTTGTTTAAAAATCTTAGGGTTAGGGTTATATATATATATATAATACTAGACATATATTACCCGTGGCCCAAGGGTCTTAATTTGCGTATCACTGTCGATATAGTCATTGAGAGTGTTTTGTAAAGAATTAAACGAAATAATAATGTAATAAGTAAAGCGAATGCGGAATGAGTGAATGTAAAAATAGTAAGAATTGAACTATCAAAATAGTTAATCTACTAAAATCCATTTTTTCAACAAAAAAAACAACACATTTGCTTTTACGCCTTTTACATATATTTGATTAAAATTTGAAATGAATAGACTTAATTTTTATTGTTCGTGTGTTGAAGTATGAAGTAAATCTTGAGTTAGAGATAGAGTTAGATAGAGTTAAATATAGGCTTGGATTGAGTTCTTTTTGTGCGTGCGTGAAGGCTTCGCTCTGCGCATACGTGATTTTTTTTATTAGATGTACGAGATTCATGAATGGAATTATTAAAATATGTCTCAACACAGTTAATGAATGTATGAAAAATGCTTTAGAAAAACAAATTTGAATGTTAATTTGATTAAAATATGAAATGAATGGACTATAATTAGTGTGTTCATATTTTAAAGTTTAAACTATCTTTGCGAAGAGAAGTTCTATCACTAGCAGGACGGGTCATATCGCTTCGTGTGCTGCCAGACTGCCGCATTTTGTTTGTGTTTAGTCCCAGCACTCAAAGTTTTATTTTTTTCATTTCCATCGTTTGAATCTATGTTGGAATACTATGTGATCCTGTTGTAATATATATTTGGAACTTAGGTCTAAGATACTTTGGAAATGAGATTTTCACAAATAAAGAATGGGCAAAACCGTACTTTTTCTAGTTGAGTTGTGTTCAATTGGTAATGGACAATTATGTTGATCATTTTAATGTCATGATCAAGCCATTACAATTTGTTTAGCTTTCTTCAGTTATTATATTCTGAAATTGTTGCACACGATTCAACGGTGTGAAGTATATGAAAGTTACACCAATGTAATGTATCTTTTATCCTTTTTCTCAAACTCCAAACTCTATAGTCAATATAGCAACAACTAAAAAATCTTAGCAAACTCACTCTGTTTTCCTGATCCAGGTCTGGTAGGCGGTACAGTGTCTTTTGGTCCTGCAACAAGTAGACAGAGAAAAATAAAACAAATTTCTATGTATTTTGATCTGAGGCGTAGTGAGAAGGTGCAAAGGGGCACGATTGCGGAGCGCAACACGCAGAGAGGCGCATAAGAAACTAAAATTATTAGTAGTACATTATTATGAAATACTTTTTATTTATAAGCCTATATTTCTAGGTGATGTTCATAGGAAATTAGGGGTGGGGGGCGACAATAAAGTTACTTGCCCCTATTTTCTCACTATGCCTCTGATGTTGAATATTATCACTTAAGGTAAATGAACATCTAAATGAAACTATTTCCTAAGTTAGTGCTTGATAGAAAAATTTGGTATAATCATTTTAACATCTGCAAGCAGAATTTTAGAAGAATGATGCTCGGCAAGTTAAAAAATATAGAAGATGGCATTTAGTCATCTTAGATATATTATAATTATTTTTATTTTTTTTATTCATTATATTTTTTATCTATTTTTCACAAGACATACCATGGCTAATTCAAAACTAATATTATTGTTGAGCACTTAAAATTTAAAATATAGAAAAATATATTTATATATGAATATTGGCAGAAAAGATAAAGATTGCAATCCAGTGCAGCTTTCAAACAAACTAGTGCAGCGCATATATAAAGATCTATATTCGAATGTGTTTTAGCAAGCTTACAATCTTGTGCTCTGTTTATAAACCCAATTCAAAATCTGAGTGAAAATATTTGCTTCATTTAAAAATACATGACATAAGCATTTCTTTTATGCTGCTAAATAGCTCGACTTTTGAAGGTGTAGATTTTACAATGCTGAAAGCTCTTTGCATGCAGTGCCTACTCTATCTACTGGCTTATTGGTGGCTGCCTTTATGAATTTTTGGGTTGCTTAGATTCCTTTGGACATAAAATAGCAATAAGCATAAAAATAGCGAAATAAAAAAAAAGAAAACAATGCATTGAAATATTTAACATCTATTTTTAAATATTGATGAAGGTTTTTTATAAAAATGTAGAACTGAAAGTAAAATCTTGATTTAGAGCATTGATCATCAATACTTTTCTAACTACGATACAAACTGACCTAAGATAAATGTTTGTTTTTATTAATAATCTTACATAGGCTAACCTATAGGCTTTATGTTTTCTACCTAGTTGGCTCAAAAAAAAAGTTTTTATATTATTTTTTTCTTAAATGAAAATGTAACGTTTTTCTTTTTCTACTTGAGAAAATATCGATAACGTCCATACTACCTTTAGATCTTCTAATGCTTAATACCAATGTTTTTTTTTTTTTTTTGTAAATAAAAAAAAATTGGTGCCGGTACTCAGTAGTTGATTGCCTAACTTTTAACTAATAAAAAATGTATAATATACGTTAAAATACAAGAAAAGTAATATTTTTTTTGACCAAAGGTGCCGGAACCCCGTACCGGTGCGTGCGTCACAAAAAAGGCCCTGCTTAGTACTAAAATTAGAGTAGCGTCTGTATTTTCACCTTACCTTTTGTTTGGGCTGGTTATTTAATTTAATTTTTGTTTGAAAGTTATTAAGTTTGGGAAAGAATACATAAATAGATAAGCACCAATAAATTGTTCAAAATGTGCATGAAAAGTATGGTGATATTCAAATACAGATTAATGAGTGCATATTTCCGATGTATATAAGACGTACAACTTTTAAAAGCATTCTCAACGTGATGTTACCAATAAGGTAATATTACTTCGCTTCAAACGCACATTCAAAAATATCTTTAAAATGTGTCTTTAACTTTATTCATTGTAATCAGCTTAAAGATAGATGCATAAAAAATTGTGTGAAAGAAAGAGTTGAAACAATGTCTAGAATTAAAATACATATCTCTACCGTGACACAGTCAAAGTACAAGCTTCAAATGTATCAAAACTGCAATCAGCTTTGAAGGAACATTTCATGGCACACAGGTCATGCTGGTTGGCATGCTAAACTGAAAATCACCTGTTTGTTAGATGGCCCAGACGTGTTTTTAATTTCCACTACTGTTGTTAGTTTTTTTTTTTTTGGTAGTTGTCTCCAGGTGTTGAATTTGGGTTAGTTAGTATCCATGGTTACCCTAATACCTTCACTTCATTTTATTTCAATATAATTATTGTGGCCAAACAAAAAAAAAATTGTATAGTCATCAAAGAGAAAATAAATACAAAGATTAAACGAGTAGATGTAGGCGAGTGAATAAGATTTCAAGAAAAAAACAACAACAAAGTCTCTGTGGAAGATTAAAATTTACATAAAGCTTCATAAAAACTGAGCAACACAAGAAGAACATGAATGAAATCTTGTATTGTATGCGACTAGGTTCAAATCACAGACTCAATATCAATGTTAACATTATACAATGCTATATATTCATAGAAGTAAAGCCTTAAAGAGATATTAGCATAGATGTTCAAATTACACTTTACAACTTTCTAATAAAATGGATACATTTTCATTTATATATTTCAAACGTTTTGACCTATGGGGAAAGATGTAGTATAAAGTATAATCTGTTTATGTATATATATACATCTTTAATTAACATTTATATTATAATGTTAAACTGATATTAATTTAATAATGATTTCCATTTTATGGTTGTAAAAAATAGTTAAATAATAAAAAGTACAAAGGCAGAGAGAGAAAGAGAGAGAGAGAGAGAGAAAGAAAGAAAGGAGGAAATACTTCGACTGGTTACACTGGAACATCAAAGAAAGATACGAAATATACTTGAAAGAAAAAAAAAACAAAAGTCTTGATCCAAATCAAAATTGATGAATTTTATTTCTCAAAATCTAGTCGTAAGGAATGCAATACTGGAATAAAGTTTAGATAACTGCAAAGTGTATTTGAGTCAATAATACATTGTGGGACACAAAGAAACATTGACAAAGATAAAAATTAACTGCATGACACAAAAACATTGAACGTCATAATGACATACAGATACGCCTTGATACACTATATATTAAAATAACACTTTAAGACACAGTAACACAGTGACTTTGATCTCATTAAGGTAAGTCTACGACTAACTAACTGACAGACGAGTAACATATCTACAATATTTGTATGCTGTCTATTTTAATTTTCTTAAGCATGAAACTGGCATGCAATAAAAGAAACGCTAAAGGAATTATTCGCAAAATAAAATACGCTACAAAACCACGACAACACAGACACATCTTGACCACCAAACAAAAAACAAAAACAAAAAATATACAAAGTTTAACTATGATGCACCGACTTTCTACTTTACAAAAAAAAATGTATGTATTATATTGCAAATAGAATTGAAAGAAGCATATATCAAACTAATAATAATCTTCCTTACGTGCTGTGGTGGTTGGAGGTGGAATGGTTTTCACTGAAAGAAGATACAGAATAATGTTCAATTTAAAAAAAATCTTGTAAAGATTTAGTAAATACATTTTATGACTTCATATAAATCATTACAAACAGTTTACAGCTATTTTCTTTTGTTCTTAAGTTTCCCATTATACCCTGCATAGTGCATAGCGCTTCTATTGGGTAGTGAAAGTGGGACACTGACCGCTGAGGCTGATAGAAGAATGTAAGCATGGAGAGTAAATGGTACAGAAAAATGCAGGGTATCAGATACCAGGAAAAGAATACAAATGAGATTGTACTTTTACAAGGCAAAAAGAAAGAACTCATTAGCACATCGAAGAGACAAAAGCTGAACTTGTTTGGTGATATTGTAAGACATGACTCACTATTAAAAGTCATTCTCCAAGGTACAGTGCAGGGAGCACGAAGAAAGGGTCGTCAAAAAAAAAAGCTGGCTGGATAAAGAAAAATGGGGGAAAATGGAGGGATCTAGTTACTGGAACTATCACAGCACCGCTGAAAAGATGAAAATCAAGGTGAATGAATTCTTGGGGGTTCACATTTTTTCAACATGCAACTCCTTGAGAATCAAGACGTGACAGACTCTAATTCTCCAACTTAGCCAAGAAAAAAAAATCAAACTAATTGCGATTGTATGCATATCTAGCCGTACAAGTCAAGAGAATGAAGCTTTCCAGAATTGTTGAAACGAGATGTGGGATAACAGGACAATGATATGAGACGGTTTTTTGTTAGGTGTCACTTACAAAACAAAATGTCAGTATATATACGCTTATGCCGAGCCCCTCCCCCCCCCCCCCCGTCATGCTAGGCTTGTTTCAAAGATGCAAGGGCGGGCAGTCTCTCTGCTCTCTTCATATTTCAATGTGAATCTAATGTGAACTAAGTCATTGCAAATACCCAATACTGTTTGGGACCATCAGCTTCGCAAGTTTTGCAAGCTGCTTAAAGTTTACTGACACCTGGTATTACCTCAGGGTTAACTACCAAAGCTTTTCTCATGTTTCGGATAGCTGCAAGGGAACATGTTGACATGGCTGATGTGTCCTTCCTACTCGGAGATGCACAGAACATTTATAGCCACCAATTGAGCTCTGCACTGTCCATTTTAAAGTCCAGTGGTAACAACTCAGAAACAAATGACCTAACGAAGCTTTCTAACCATTGGAATAAGGAAAAATTCCAGTGTTTTGTAGAACTTTTTGTTGCTTTTTTAAAAAGTCTTTAATAACATTGCTAGTAGAGGCTTTAGTAGTAAGTAATGTATTGATAATATAATAGTAGATTTATTATTATAAAATATTCTCAGCAAATAGGACGTCTTTAGGGATTCTTCCATCTGGCATGCAGATGACATGTCCAACTCTTCTCTATGTTAGATGCTGAGCTTGCGAACACTTTTTTTTAGTTTAAAAACGCATTTTAGTAGACAGACTTTGAACGCAACATTTCTGGTGACGACATAGGTAATGGGTTAGAGATTATTGATATACACTTTTAAGGCAGTTACCGCTAGGCTCTTGAAGAGATACCATCTCTTTTATTTACTGACTCAACTGTGGCCCATTCTGTATTCAAGTTTCGTTATTCCACTTCATCAAGAGTGAACTTAGATACTGAGCATTAATCGCTTTTCTTCTTTGTTTGTGACGGTGTATTTCTTAGTAATAAAACTCACATCTGTAATTCACTTTACAAGACACCCAAGCATCTAGGATTATTATCAAGGTACTGTAAACATACATCAAGTACAACTCACACATACATCCGTTACAGAAGACAGAACCAATCGCCGACCAAGACTAACCTATGGAGTTGTCTGCGAGACATGAGAACCACAGACATCAATGAAAGTATGTCGGGGAAAATAGCACAAGACAGGACAGCATGGAGACAGACTGTGCGTGCTGAAGAGCAAAAAAAAGAGACCTTAGACAAGAAAAAGAAAAAGAAAGCTGCCCTACAGCTAGCCCTGAAACAGATACATACACATGTACGAACTGTGTCAAGCTCACCCCCCCCCCCCCCCAGATATGGCTTAATTAGTCACACAAGAGGAAACCAAAAGAAATGTAGTTGTTTTTTTTTTAAGAAATATTGCAATGTACATAATTTTAGACTGTTTTGTATAACCGAAAACGTTTTTTCTGGAGACATAGAGGCATCAGGTTCTCTATCCATCCATCAAGGTGGTCTGTTGAAGCGCCGTTAGCTTCTCCAAGCGTTTTCGTTCGTTTTCAGCATGTGTCGTCTTTCCGTAGTAAGAAGAGCTTTTGTCAATGTTAAATTATAACGAGTGGGACATTGCGCTACAGAAATATTTCCTTGGAATCTAAACACACTATTTATGCTAGTTAAAACAAATTGTTAAAATAAAGTTTTTAAAGCGAGGCAGCATTGGCCAATACGGGGATGTTCATGGTACATATAGCGCACGTATGTCTTAATATTCATCTTTATGTTTAGTAAGAAGCCTTGCCGCGAACTTTTTAGTTTTTGTCATACAAAGATCGCGAACACTTGAGAGAATATTGACCATTCTGACCATTCAAAGCGAATCACATCAGTAGAGACATTTTGAAATGTCTTCTTCAAAACGTTTGTAATCGATATTTCTGCAGACGCCTCACACAAAAACGGTTAACATTTTAAAAGATCCTTATAAGTCTTTATCTTGCACTATATAAAATTTTTAAACATTGATAGTGACATTTCAATGGGTTAATATTCAAAATTTGATTGATAACTACAATGAACAGACAACTTTTTAATTATGCCCGTGTAAAATAATTTGAATTGTTTCACCCTCTCCCCATTGGTCAGGACCTCGCGCCCACATGTGAGAACGTCAGCCGCCTTCCGAAGGGGTGCCCCCCACAACAGCTTGAGAAAAGCTGCAGCAGTTCATGCGAGTTTGTAATGGGCTTGCGGTCCATAGATCATCCTCATCTATAGAAAGGCGTCCTGTAGCGGGACTGTTCTGTTCACGCAAAAAAAAAGATGGTACGTTAGTCGAGAGACATTGGTTTGTACTGCCGTAAAATAGACTCTAGAGGCATTAATGTTTTCTTTAAAATAACGAAATAACCTGGACCATAAAACGACGTTAATAATTAATAATTTAATTTGTTTTAAAATTCAGTAATAAAGTCTCTTTCGCCAAATCAATACTAAAATATAAATAACTACAATGCCAACACAAACAATGTGTGTTCTAAAAAAAAAAAAAACAACCACCTTGATATCACGTAACTTTTCGGACATTTTTACCAAAGTAAAAAATATATACAATAAGGGCTTAAATACAATACATAGATCTAGATTAGTACAGCAGATATGCTTTGCCATATTTGGGTATATTTTTTTAGATTTCTTTTAATCTACTAGATTTTTCTAATATTCCATTTTTCCATTCGGGCTTTTATTTTCTAGTTTCTGTCAATGTTCATTTTTTTTTTCATTTGGGTGTCACCCCCCTAATGGGTGTCACCCGGTGCGGACCGCATCCCACACAACCCCTAGTGACGCCACTGGTACTATTGTATTTGCTTTGTGCTTTGTTTTTTAAATTTAATGTCACAAAAATCTAGCCATTTGTCTAAAAGTGTATAAAAAGAAACATTGCTTTATTATTATGTTTTTACTGTTGTACTTAAAATTCAATGTGCGGCTTCTTTTTCTGTTGTTTTATATTTCTTCACGGGGGCCTTGTCAATGGCTGTTTAGATAAGTATTAGTTTTAGGCCAAATAAAAATGCATTCAAAAACTACAATTTATTTGCTTTCATAGAGTTTTCATCGAGTCATGTTTAATCAATATTTAACACTTTACCATAAAGTGAGGATCAAAGTGAAAGCAATATGAGCATATTGTTGGTATTTTTCTGTATATTCTCTAGCGCAAATTTTATCGAGTACTAAGACTAAGACTAAGACGGCTTTATTGAGCCTTACGGAAATTTGTTATGATTTCAAGGACTCTTTTATCATATAAAGAAGACACAACAGAAAAATACACATAAATATAACAGACACAACATAAAGAGTTCATAAAGAGAAGTCTTGAAATCTACTAGCGTCTTTGCTGAAGAATGATTACCATTTTAATTGAATACAGTTCATACAGTCTGGTAAAACAGAACTGCGCTTATCTCTGGACGAATATTATCAGACATAATCAACAGTTGGATTCATGATTTGCGCCAATAGGTAAGTCTAGTAGTTTCGTTCATTGTTTTGCCCTATTTCCCCACAAACTGAAGTGAACGTTGGAGAGAGGCAAAGGCTAGGGATGGATTATGTCAGGGAAAGGTATGGCGAGAATGAATGCTACTTTGATATTATGGTATGATTGTTATATCCCCTTGTTATGAATGCAAAATGTTGCACGTGTTGTGAACTGAGTGATCAAGTCTTCGTTGAATGTGCGAGAGAGAGAGAGAGAGTGTGTTAGGTCAGTAAGGTCTTGCTCCCGGTCCAGGAAGGTTGGATAGTTGCTTCCAGGACTGGTGTTTGTTTATTAATACTTACAGTGCATTATTTGAGCAATATTGGATATTAAATATCATTGTTATATTCTTGGAGATCTAGAGTTGGAGTTGATGCGTTTTAAGTATAATTGTTCTTAGTTGTCATATTTAAGAATTGAAGACTTTAAGAATCAAGTAATATTTGTTCGTATAAGTGAAACCCCTAGTGAGCCAAGTTAAGAAACACAACACATGAGACATGCATATATAATTTGAACCCCTGACAAATTACAACAATCGAAATCAAATCAACAAATTTCTGCTAACACATTCAGTTGATGAATTCTATCCTCACATTGAAACAAGTGGTAGATTTCTCTTCTAGAAAATATAGCCTACTAAGACCAGATTTAATCCTAAAAAGCTGATATGACTTACTGGCGGGTATCAACTGGCGCAACTGGTCACCGTAGCTTCTCAGCTCTGAGTAATCCGAAAATGTGACCAAATTGGTTTCATCAGAGATCGACTCAAGGGCTGCTTTGTCGTTAAGATCAATGCCTGCACTATACACAATGATTTTATTTCTATCCAACAGAGTTCTCTCTCGCTGAAGCTGAAAAAGAAACGAGTTTAACAAAATAAAATTTGTGAAATCCCACAATGCAACATTGCAGACCATTAAAATTACATTCATTTATTGATCGCCCAGAAAATAGTCAACAATTCATTGCGAACAAAATAAATCCGCCTTATAGACAGTCACGGCGTATAACTGAAATGAGCACCCAATCAATGCTAACAGACAGTAAAAACAACAATTCATTGGGAATAATTGATATTAATGACATTCAAGCACTGATAAATAACAGACATTATGGACCGACTGGAATGTAATAATGACAGATAAAGCGAACACACATACTTTGATATGAACAGAGCATGTAAAACTTGAAAAATATCATGAACTTTTGTAGACTATAGACATACTGTCATCAAATTTGATCAAAGGCTATATTCTAGCAGTTCAGATACCTACCTGCGGAGCTGCTCCGCTTGTCACAGTGTCTGTGAAGACTATCAGTATATTCTGTACATTGGCTCTGTCTCCATTGGCGGGAGTAAACATTCTGGTTCGAACATCTTGGAGCACAGAAACCAAATCGAATTGATCAGTTGTTGTCAGTGACTTACTTGCGGTACCCAGGGCGTCTATGATAGCACTAGTGTTTGTGTAGCTGAGAAATAACAATTGTTTCCTGGTGTAACTTTTTAAATTGTGAACTATTTGTGTTCAATGAAAGAGATGAAACAAATAAAAACGTTGCATAGTATTAGCCACTAAAGGCTTAGGTCGATAGAGATAAAGGTTAGGGTAAAAGCCTTGCTATCCGTGGGTGCATATCACGTAGAGTTCATAAAGAATACGGTTAATGAAAGTGTTATGTGCCAGTACAACGACCAAAAGGTTTTAGTCCATGACGTACGTCAGCTATCTTACCATTAGTGTTTCGATTAAATGGCCTCTGAAAATCCCTAAGGTCAAACTCCCAGTCTTCAACGGCATTGAAAATAGAGACCCGCTGGTTTGGAAACTTTTTGTCCCTTCTGGCCAGTCACCAAGCTCATTCTATTTTAATGTATTGTACTTTTAAATATTGTTTCTGATAATCAAAAGTGATTTTTTCAATTTTCTTGAGCACCTATGCTGGCACTTTGTCAATGCAATCCTTCTCACTTAGCTTGTTACCTTATGCCCCATTGAGCTGGGCAAAACAAAGAAAAAAAGAAATGCTAGTTAAAATTCATCAATCACAAAATGTTATTGTCCAGGGGGTGCCTGCAAAAGTGTCTCACTTAACTGCCGGATAAGAGATGCAGAGACACAGTATTCATTATAATTATTATCTGGGTATTTGCACAGATATATCTGTACCAGCAAAAGTAGCCCAACCAAATGGCACCACACCAATAGCTTGAAGCCAAAACGAAAGGTCTTATAAGAAAACGATGGATTAATTGATGAAAGAGGAAATATGTTTTACTTGGAATACATTTTATGTATATTTTACAAAGTTCCTTTATGTCAGGTCACAGCTTGGAAAACTTGATGCTAATTTCCATTTTCATCGATATAAATTTATATTGCCAGTGACTTAAATTTGCACTGTCAGTGACATAATTTTGCATTGTCAGTGACCTAAAATGAAAGTAACAGAATTTCTTATTGTCATTTTGAAAGAAAAAAAGGTTTCTCTTTATAACGTAGATATACTTTATAGTAGGACATCATGACTTGGATATTGAATATCTTTTCTAGTTTTTATTAATCTAAATTTGACAGACGGAATGACGGACCGACAGACGGATTGGAAAAGGAAACTAGAAACACAACATAAACTAAAAGAGTTTTTTTCCGCTTATAACGCTCTATAAGTTTATGTGATTGTTAATTTTTAAATTAATCTTTTCTGTTTTTTTGTTTTATTTTTGCTACGTCTGACTTTGACATCCAGCTCGTAAGCTTTTTGGCAAGATAAAGTGTTTGTCATCGTAGTAACATTAGAAGGAAAGAAAGAGCGATCAAAATATCATTTTAATTACGTTTTACTTTGTACAAGGTATTGTTCAGGAACATGTACACATTTTGTCATTCAGAGAGTTTGAGACTAGGCCGGGTGCAATGATACACAAAACTTTTTTCACACTAAAGAAAAAGTGTGCTACTTAATTGAGGTCATCAAATGCTGAATCTGCTAATCATATCTTATAATATACAGACGTTTATTAAAAATAAAAAGATGATGATTGCGTCCTACGCGTCATGCATCTAGTCATGCATATTAACTAATGAATTTAATTCTGCCAAGTCATTGGTTTTCCTGACTGACTCAAGCAACCCATTCCATGCTCTAATAGCACAAGGGATGAAAAAGCATTTGTAAAAATGTGTCCTAGCATATGGAACAAGTAATGTGCCTTTATCTTTGTTATTTTCTATGTATTTTATTACTTATTGTTTTGTATTTAAAGATTATGGTTCAGTGTTTAATGTATAATTGCTACTTTACTTCGAAGGTTTCTATCCTCATGGCTTTCTAAATTTAGTGATTTTTACTAAAAGAGTTACTCTAGTCAAATATGAATATTCGTTTGTTAATAATCTCACTTCTCTATTTTGTGTCTTAATTCTGTCACATCTAAATTTGATTTGACGAGGGTGCCACATGATCAGGACAACGTCTGCTTTTACTTTCACGTAAAACAATGCAAACCGTAGTTTCGAATGAGCAAATGTTATATTTATGTATTATTTTTATGTTCCGTGCTCTCAGTTCCTTTTTTTTTTATATGAGAGAGGGATTTCGAAATGCTTTTAGAAACCCAGCAAATTCAACTCAGCGCAAGATTTTTGCTCTTCAATGAGATACTACAAGATTGTTTGCTTTTATTCCCAGGAACTTCTTCGGCCTGAATAGACTTTTTGTCTACACACAAATTCAAACTGTAGAGCCCGCTCTTTTTTTTTTAATGGAGCTTAACTACTGGGTCAGATTGTCAGGAAATTGTAAGAACTTACTCCTTGAGTTGGAAAAAAAAGTTGTCCTTATCAAAGTAGAGCCCAAATCTGACTTTCTGATTATTGACATCAGACGTAAGGACAAGAGATTTCAAGTAGTCGATCAGCTGCAGGAACTCAGTGTAAGATCTCTTCGGGTTGAAATGAATGGCAAAAACAATATCTGCTTTACTCCCTTGAGAGAAAACAAACAATTTATAAAATAATATTTATATTTTTGGCAGCTTATATTAACAACATTAATTAGAATCACGTACAATTATATAATTGTTTGGTTCAAGGTCATTTCATCCCAGGTCACTTTATCCCCAGTCATTTCATCCCAGGTCACTTCATTCCCGGTCATTTCATCCCCTGGTCATTTCATCCCATGGTCATTTCATCACCTGTTATTTTCATCATCTGATCATTTTATCTAACTAATAGTAATTGTAAAAATCCTGAAATGAGCAATATTTTTTATTTAAATGACAAAAAGTGTAACACCTTAGATAAGAAAAAAATTAAAATTAAATGACATCCTGATATGGGTGAAAAAAAAAATAAACCTTATTTCAAGGCTAAAAATGAAGAGTCCCAATATCAAGAAAGAGCAATCGAAAAATAAAATAAAGTGAAACATGGTCGTACTTCCACCACACCTTGGCCTTTGATGATAAGTTATCAGCGGCATGATCAATATTATTTCAATTGTACTTTGATCATTACGTCATGCGCAGGATAATATTATAATATTACATACCCCACATCAAATAGACATGACAGGGGATGAAGTGACCGGGGATGAAATGACCGGTCACCGTTTGTTTTAATATTAACACTAATTTAAATTGCGGTAGTTAAAATTATTTTGTAAAAAAATCTACATACTTATTTATATGATATTAGTC